>APFE030660320.1:0-18718 GCA_000404065.3 Pinus taeda | reverse complement strand
GTGGCATTGGAAAGAGGACGTAGAGGGCTACTGCAGGTCGCAATTTTAGAACTTAAAGATTCGAAAGTACAGAGTTATAGTCGTTTCAAGATTGAGCTCCTAAAATCAAGAAAAAGCAAGATGAGGAAGTTTGATGGCAAGGATCTGGTAAATTGGATACTTCAGATGGAGCAATATTTTGATCTACATGGTGTACCACTGTTACAAAACGTATGTATTGCATCTTCATATTTAGAACTGGATCAATTTTTATGGTATGAAGGGCTTTTTTCTTGTAAACAACTTGTTACTTGGTCAATTTTCATGGAGGAAATGATAGCACAGTATAAGGATACAAAGAGCAACACCTTCTTTAGGGCAACACCACAACAATTGGAAAGAGTAAAAGGGCTTTGTGACATAGTGGAAAGCAAAATTATGGAAACCAGGAAGCATACCCCTCACAACTATAAATATGGAAGTGTTGTTTCTCCTAGCTTTCCACAACCTACAAGGGTTACACCAGAACAATTGGAAGAAAAAAGAGAAAAAGGGCTTTGTTACAATTGTGATAACAAATGCGCTAAAGGTCATAAGTGTGCTGAGAAGAAATTATTTTACATAGAATATGAAGAGGAGGAAAAAAAGATCAAGAAACATCAAAAGAAGAGGATATACGCCAGGAACCTACCCTAGAGAAAGAAGAAATGAATCATACCATATCTTGTAAAGCATTGGCAAGAATTACCACTCCTCAAACTCTCAAGATAGAAGAAAATATCAAGAAGAAAAAGGTGCAAGAAGTGAAAGATCACATCGAGAAAGAAGAAATGAATCCAACCATATCTTGTAATTCATTGGTCAAAATTTCCACTCCTCTGACTATCAAGATAGAAGGACATATCAAGAAGAAAAATGTTCAAGAAGTGAAAGATCACATCAAGCATCAAAAAATGAATCCAACCATAGCTTGTAAAGGATTGGAAGAAATTACCACTCCTCAAACTCTAGAGATAGAAGGACATATCAAGAAGAATTAGGTTCAAGCAGTGAAAGATCACATCGAGCATCAAATTTGGACCATCATCTCAACTATGTTTCTTGTCTATCTTATTCTAATTGTAGGTTGTTCTCCCACATTTCATGCTAATTACTCCAATGTAGGGCTAGTATGGTCACCTCTCATTAGTGTTCTACAAGACTCTTCTTAGAATATCACTTGCATGTGCTATGTAGTCTCTACCGACTTGTACAACACATTATTGATTTCCACATCTAGATGCAGGTTCCCCTTCATATTCTTGATCAAATTCAATTCACTCTTTGATGTCTAGGTTCACCCAAACATGAACTAGTGTAAAGATATGAAAACTTGAAAGAGAAAGGAAAGGGACAATAATGACAAAATAATCTCACACTAAATTGGGATACCCCATATCCACTACCTTAAAAACTCCATCATCATGATCATGAGATCTGAACATAAGAATGAATAGAAAAAAATTTAACGGTGTACTCTGATAAATGGTGTGACCCCTTTTTGTGAATTTTTCATGGTCAATATTTCCTAAATGGAGCGTACATTTTTTAAAATCGTAAGTCTAAGTTGTGTAATCTATATAGAATAGCCCAAAAGTTTAAGGGTGTACTCTAATAAATGGTGGTGTGACTCCTTTTTGTGAATTTTTCATGGTCAATATTTCCTAAATGGAGTGTATATTTTCTTAAATCGTAAGTCTCAGTTGTGTAATCTAGCTGACAGAGAATCCTAAAATCAAGAGCCGAGGGAGGATTCTAAGGGAGATTTTGAACAATAGAACCCACTGTCTCTTGAAGCTATTTTAGAATCTAATCTAAAAGTTAAAGGGGTGGTTTTTTTCATCCTTGAAAATCCTATTATTCCTTCTTTCCAAGTGTTCCAGATGAAGAAGCCTGGTGTTAGAGCCCAAGCAATGCTAAGGACTTCATTATTCGAAAAATTGCTTCTCCATTTGTTTAGGGTGTTGATGATGCTTCCTTTGTCCCTATTCGACTATTGGAAGATGGAGGCGAAAGAATCCCACAACTTGGAGGAAAAGAAGCAGTTGTTGAGAAGATGCTCCATTGTTTCCTCTTGAGCTTCACATAGCTGGCACCTGGAAGGTCCCAAAACACCCCTTTTCCTAATGTTGTCCCAAGTCAAAATCTTCCTGTGTTGAACCATCCACATGAAGAGTTTAATTTTCATCCAACCTTGTTGCCTCCAAAGTCTTTGCCATGTTTTGTTCGGAGCCTAGGAGGCCAAACCAAGGAGAATGAATTTAGCTTCCTTAAGATTAAAGGTGCCCTCATTGTTGTTGCCCCATCTCAGCTGGTCATTCCCTTCTGATACTAGAATTTTCATTCGATCTAAATCTTGCATTAGCATTTCATTTTTGGATTTTAAGGTGTTGTCATACCTGAAATCAAATTTCCTCCATTTTCTCCACTTTCCTACACTATTGGTTTGATCCTAGAAATCCTTTAATTTGGTTAATCCTTGAGCATCTGCCTCTGCCTTAAGTTCCTTCAATTCCTCTTTTAAAAGAATGGGTTCCTATTTCCATTTTTCCTCCCAGAACAGAGCTAAGTTTCCCTCTCTAATTTCCCAAAAGCCATTATCTTGGACTAGACCTCTATTGTCCCAGGGCTTGTTCCACATGTGTGATCACTTGATATTTCCATCCATTCTTATATGATCATCACTTTGCCATGTACTGGCATATTTTTCGTTCCAAATTGTAGCCCACTAAGCCTTTGGTTCTTTTAGCCATTGCCACCATAATTTAGCCCCTAGAGTTATGCTTAAAATTTCAGGATCATCCAATCCTAGGCCTCCATGTTTTCTAGGTTTGCATAGTTTTTCTCAGGCTACCAAGGCCCATTTTTTCTTTTCTTCCCCCTTGCCCCAAAGAAAGTCTCTTTGTATGCTTCTAAAAATCTGCAAGACTCCTTTAGGAGGCGGAAGAGAAGAAAGCATAAAAACTGGGATAGATTGCAGAATAGCCTTTGTGAGCACTAATCTACCAGCCAGGTTTAAGGACCTCATAGTCAATTTCCTTATTTTGTCTTATAGTTTATTGATCACCGGCTCCGAAATGCTCTTGTGTAAAGGCTTAGCAGTTAGTGGAACCCCCAAATATTTTGAGGGGAGAGAATCTCTTTGAAAGCCTAGAATTTTAGCAATGTTTCTTTGAATGGAAATATTAGTATTGAACAAAAAAATATTAGATTTGGAGAGATTAACTTCCATACCTGAAGCCTTGGAAAAGTCATTTAGGATTTGTTTGAATGCAAGAGCTTCTTTGACTATGGGGATTCCCTATAGCATGGTGTCATCCACAAACTGTTGATGCGTCCAAGCCTATCCCCTATCAGAAAGTTGGAGACCTTTCATCTTACCGACTTCTTTAGCATGTTTGATAGACCGACCCAGTCCTTCCATCATGAGGATGAAGAGAAAGGGAGAGAGAGGATCCCCCTGTCTGAGGCCTCTAGAGGGAAGAAAAGTTTCAGAAGGAAAGCCATTGACCAGAATTGAGAAGCTAGAGGAAGTGACCAGGGCCAAGACCCATCTCACCCAGTTCTGATCAAACTCAAAAGCTATGAGAATTTTTCTGATACAGTTCTAGTTCAATTATCATAGGCCTTAGCAAATGTCCAATTGCATGATCATACCAGTGTTTCAGTTGATAGTCAGAGAGTGTAACACCTCATGTGCTTGAATAATATTGTTAAGAATTTGCCTTCCTTCCACATATCCAGATTGTTCTATAGAGAGCAGGGAAGGAAGGGGAGGTTTGAGTCTATTGGCTACCACTTTTGATATTATCTTGTAAACTACATTACATAAAGCTATCGGTCTAAACTTGTCAGGAGTCTGAGTTGCCTCCTATTTAGGGATCAAGGAAATGAAGGAAGTGTTCAGAGCTTTCAAAATCGTGTTATTCTTCCTAGAGTCTTGTACAACATTCAGAATATCTTGTTTAGCAATATTCCAGCAAGCCTTGAAGAAATCAACATTGAAACCATTTGGGCCAGGTGCTTTACCATTTTTCATTTCTTTGAGCACTTCTCTAACCTCATCTTCGGTTACTGGCTTGTTAAGGTTGTAGTTGTCCTCACTAGACACCAGCCTAGGTATGTGCCTTGTGAAGTTTCTGATGGGATTCTCTAAGTCATAACAAGTTTCTTTGGCTATGCCTCGAAAGTGCTTGACAAGTGGTTCTTCTATCTCAGCATGAGAGTTGTGAAGAATACCTCCCTCATCCTTGATCACTGAAATTCTGTTGTGAACTCTGTTCGCCATAACGGATCTATAGAAAAATCTACTATTTCTTTCTCCCTCTTTGAGCCATTGAACCCTCGATTTTTGCCTCCAGAATATTTCCTCTTGTTTGCATAAATCCTCCCATTATTGATTACATTTGGTGGCCTGATCATTTCTGGTTTCATCGAAGCTATCTGTGATAAGGGCTTGGTTGAGTTCTTGCATTCTACCCTCTACTGCTCTTTTAGCTACAAAAATATTGCCATGTTCATTCTTGTTCCAATCCTTGAGCCGGAGCTTGATGTGTTTTAGTATTTTTTGAAGAAGGAAAATTCTGGTGCCCTGAATGTTCAAATCTTCTGACCACCATTTGGCAATGTTGTTGGAGAAATCTGGATGGGAAAGCTAGATGTTTTCAAAGCGAAAAGGTTTATTCCTTGGAGTACCAATACTCTGCACCTCCAGATGAATCAGCCAATGGTTAGATCCTCCAAAGGGTAGAATTCTTGCCGATATTTCCTTATCATTGAGCATAAGGTCTTCAGATATCATGAATCTGTCTATTTTTGAAGCCACCTAAGATTCTCCTCCTCTTTTGTTGTTCCAAGTAAATATGCCATTACTAGTTACAATATCCACTAACTTCATAATATCTGTAAAAGTCTGCAACTTCAGAGAGTCTTTACATTGAACTCTGGTTCCACCATTTTTCTTCAAAAGCGGTTTAATCATGTTGAAATCCCTCCAAGTATCCATGGCATGCCTGAATGTCTGTCTCTGAGTTCCTCCAGAGAATCAAGAAATTTTGAGTTTACCCTCCAGTCTTTCGGGGCCATACACATTTGTGACCAGGTAGGTTTCCTTATATCCTACAGGCTGTATGACCACAAAAATATATTCTCTAGATACTTCAGCATCTAAAATTTCTATTTTCTTTGGATTCCAAAGGGTGAGTATACCGCCTACTGTATTCTTCGCTTTGACTTCCAGAAAATCATAAAATTGAGCCATTTTCTATGAATCTCTTTTAATTTTTGAATGGAACATTTGGTTTCCTGGATGAACATCACACTCAGAGCCATTTGTTTCATTTTGTTACTAATCAGTCTTTGTTTTCTTTTACTACCTAGACCTCTAATATTCCAAGAAGTAAACTTCATTATTAAAGATTGGTAAAGGAGTAGCTAGTTAGGTCTTTCATCTTACCTGAGTCTACCATTAGCTTTCCACATTCCATCAAAAGTTTGTTTTGCTTTTTCCTACCTCTTTTTTTTCCTGGGTTTCTGGGTGCTAATCCTGGAGGTAAAGAGTCTATCCCTTCTTTAGTTCCTTGAATCAAGAAATCCTCTAGATCAAGATTCTCTTTCTCAAGAATCACCTGAAGTTCTTGGTCCTCCATTTCCATCTCACTTTGGGTCATCTCAAGATCCATTTCTGTTTCTACATCACCCACCAACGTCTCTGTCTGCAGATTTGTTTCTTGTGTTTGTTCCTTGTCCTCTTCTTTCCCTTCCTCCATTAAACCTTCTCCCTTCATCTGGTCTGTTATAGTTATCTCTTCTTCCTCTTCCAGGACTTGGAACCTGTTTTGACTGGCTTGTTGTCCTTCAGATTTTTGTGTCTTTGATCCCCTTTTTCTTCCTTTTCCTTTGTTTGCCACTTTGTGAAAGCTTTTAGAGTCTTTCATTGCGTTATTTTTACTCTTATTCTCTATTTTAGTGAGAAGGCAATCCCTGAATAGGTGCCCATGCTCATGGCATTTGCAACATCTTAATGGAATATGTTCGTAATCTATAGTTTGAACCCGTTCTTCATCAAACACTTCCAATATTACCTCATCTGGAAGAGCTCTAGAGAGATCCATCTCCACACATATTCTAGAAAAGGAAGTGTACTTTCCCCTCCTAGTGGCTTTAGAAGCTTTAACAAACTATCCTAACTTATTTCCTATGGTTGTTAAGGACATTGTTTGCCAATAATCAAGCGGAAGAGAATAGAGCCTTACCCAAACCAGGACCGAAGTAAATGTCTCACGTTCCGGGACAAAATTCATGATCCAGGGTCTCATATAGAGACCTGCTGCAACATAGAAGTAAGGCACACCTTCAAAAACTCTATCCTTATCTTCGATGTTTACAAAAACCACAGTAAAGAAACCCTTTGATCCTAGGTGTAGGTCGATGCTTCCTTTCGGTTTCCAATGATATCTTATCCACATTTGTAAGGCTTTTTTAATGGGCCATAAATCCATGAATTTGCAAATGATTGCATAGGTTTGCATATGGTCCCTGTGCGCCTACAAAGTAGGCTCATTTAAAACAACTATGGGAGTCACAGTAGCTTTGGCTTACATGGGCCCATGTGTGCTTTATTTATTGTTCCCTGTTCCTTGTCTTCTTCCTCATTTTCTTAAATAATAATATTCTCCTTTGACTTCTGTCCATCATGTTCCTCTTCACTGTTCCTATTCCTTCCCTTTGAAGGTCCTCTATCATATTCCATAGGTTTCTTCCCCCTGCTGGTCAGAGCCTATTTGAAGGAGGGAGTGGAGCTCCCTCCTTTGTGCCCCTCCATGGAGAGCCACCCCTGTAACAGCTCGGTAACCCTAGGTTTTTCCTCCTTCGTCGCTCCCGCGCTCAACGCTCCCTGGCGTTAAAATTCTTCTCTAGATCAAATGAGTCTTGAACATTGGTGCAACACCCATGTTCTAGTGCCTTTAAATAACATAGTGATATGCCATTTAATGAGTAAAATAATGATAAAAGAGTAATAGAAATTGGAGCTACACATGGTTTGACATAGTTGTAAACATTGTTAAACCTTATTGGTACCTTTTCAATAGTTTTTAATATGAATTTGTCATTATTATAGTGAATATGACTTTTATAGTTAATATCTATTATCCAAATACTTAAAGAAGTAATAGAAATTGGAGCTACACATGGTTTGACATAGTTGTAAACATTGTTAAACCTTATTGGTACCTTTTCAATAGTTTTTAATATGAATTTGTCTTTATTATAGTGAATATGACTTTTATAGTTAATATCTATTATCCAAATACTTAAAGATGTTATTAATGAATTTTACGAATGAAATATGAAAACATATATAATACTATTTAAAATATATTTATAAATTGATATGATATAAATGAACCTATTAAATTTATTGTGTTACTTATATTTTTAAAAAATAAAGTAAAAGGGACCAAATGTATAGAGCTAGTTTTACTCCAAATAAGACTTCCATAAATATTATGCATTGGTTAGGAACCATTACCAAGAATAATTTTAAATGTTAGTAGTTGTATCATGGTATTGAAAGTGCAACAGAAGTAAATATCAATCATATAAAACATTTTTAAGCATCCTAAGAAATTGAATATTTCTAGTTTTTCATTTCTCAAATGAATTCCACCAAGAATGCAAACTTTCCTTGACGAAGTAGTTGTTTTTATTGTCAAAGTAAATCTAGCTTCCAAAATACCCCTACTACAACGAAATTTTCATATTGCAACATTTTATGTATGCAACAAATTCTCTTCTTTTCACAAACTTTTGCAAATCTCTTTGAAAATTCACTCATCCTCACATATACGTAGCATCAACAAACACTTCAATCATTTACCTTTTTATTTATATATTAATGGATTTTTTTACCATAGGTATCATTCCATTGTGTTAACCTATGGTATCGTGGGATGAATGGGTCACTCAACTCAATGTGCCTATGGGTTCTTAGTAGTTCTTTGACTCCTCCAAGTCTTACACACAACTCTTGGCCTTCAAAATGTAATTCATATTCTTAAAGGTACAAAATTGTTATCAACATTCCATACAATGTTATTTATTTACATATGTCACATATGTCCATGTCCATAACCACAAGCCCATCATAGTAGGAGTACTCTATACCATAATATTTTTCCCTTTTCATTCCCAGTTCAATGATGATTAACCCTTAAGGGCTATCCCTTAACTCCTCGTGACCAAAGTTTTTGACCATATCCTTCACAAAACGAATATTGGATATCCTTCCAAGCCCTCAGATCCAAGTTCCATACAAATGTGCATCCATGAGCATGTGATATGACCTTGTACGAATCCCATACTAGATACCATTCAAATTCCTTAGCTTTGAGTACTAGAAGAATCAACACTCATGATATGGGATGTGACCACGTCCTATTCTCCATGGCAGGTAGAAATTCAACTCACTTTCTCCAAGTGTTGGCACTCATGACTACAGGCTATGACCTTGATATTGTATGCATATGATTCTAGTGTTTTCCATTCAGAAATATTTGGTATACATAACTATAATTGAAAAAGAAATATCCTTCTTCCCTAAACTTGTTGGAAAATTTCTAATCGCACAAGACTCCTCATATCATATTATTCTAATACATGTTCATATAGACCTCTCTTTCCTCGGGTATTTCGACATATGGCCCACAATAGGCTATCTTTTATATATGCTAACTTTGGTGTAAACCATTGATTTTTGAAAATTTTAGCCAAATCAAAATACATGAGAAAACCTCACCAAACACGCTCTTAATCTAAGTCCTAGGTCCTTAGGGACTACCATGTCATCCAAGGTGGTCCAATAACAACCCACCATGTGGTCATTTTTCCGAGTAAGATTGTTCCATCATACCTTTTGATTCATACCAAATGCTAGCCATGACATTTTATATAAAAATTACAATTTTTTATATATTTAGTTTGAGAGATAAAGTTCCTTTTATCTATTTGTTGAACCTGTAACAAAAGCAATAAAAATAGTTCCCCAAGCATGGACATTTCAAATTCCATTTGTATAACATTTACAAATAGTTGACATAATTTATCAACATTACTCCGAAATATAATATCATCTACATACACTATATTAAGTAACAAGCGATCAAGATCATATTTAATATAAATATTTTTATCAAATGTTCCCCTTTTAAAACATTATTGCTATAATTATTTTTAAATTTTCTAATAGCATGCTCTAGGAGCCTGTTTCAACCCATAAGGTTCCTTCTTCAACTTACATATATGATTTGATTTATCATTCAATTGGTAGCATTGAATTTTCTCAACATATACTCTTCTTTAATCTCTCCATATAGAAACCTTAGTTTACATCCATTTGATATACCCTAAAGCCTTCATATCATGTAAAAGCCAAGAACATTTTAATTGCTTTGAGTCTAACAACTAGTGCAACAGTGTCCTTAAAGTGCACACATACCACTTGAGCATAACCTTTGCAAACTAATCTTTCTTTGTTTTGATAACCTAACCAACTTCATTTAGTTTATTCTTGAAAACCATTGTGGTTACAATCACATACTTTTCCTTTAGTCTTGGAAAGAACTCCCAAATTAATACAAGCCAATTTTTTGTAATTCTTCATTAATGGCCTTAACCCAATACTGGTCATGACTAGCTTGATCAAAATTTTTTGGTTATATTGTGGAAAACAAAGGAAAATTTCCATGTGTAGAAGAGCCTATAAAATATCTTGTTTGAACACCTACATCATTATTTCCTACAATTTCACATGTAGGATGATATTTTTGAACACACCTTGAAACATTATTAGGATCTAGTTGATGGGGTTCATTTTCTTCTTCTACATATTCTGCATGCTCTCCTTGTTCATGTTCTTCTTCCTATTGAGGTTGATAAATGATTGAATCATTTTATGGTTTTTCTATTTCCTTATGTATATGTACAATAAATATGGTTTTTTGACATCCACTAAAGGTGGACCAAATCATCAAGGAAAGGAAAGGATTAAATTTAATCTTAAAACTTTTACCTTTATCAACAACTCTTGTTAAATAATATATTACATGTTGATGAGGAATTAATCCCCTACATTTCTAATGAACTATTATTTTATTTAGAAAACCAATTTCCTATTTTCAATTACATTAATTTAAATTAAATTAATGGAACCAACTCCCTTTAGTAGATTTCATAAGATCTCCTGAGTCTTCATGCGAAATGCTACTTCATCACCTCCTTCATCATAAGTTTGGACAAACATAAAAACAAGGAAACAAGAACTATGTATAAATTGATATCATTTTCATGTATTCATGTTGACACTTTTGTGTTGAGACTCAAGGAATAACTATTTGAAAACTTGCCAATTTTGTATATTGAAAACTCATAGAATTTGGAAAAATCCCATTATATAAACATGTCAACTAGAATTTCTATATTCTTTTAATTGATGTGTACCCCATTATGATGAGAGTGAACCAAGAGAATTAAGTTAGTTGCAAGTGGAACACATCACTTGAAATTCCTAAGAACCCAATCAAATGCCGAGTTGCAATATAGAAGGATGTATTTGTCATTTGCTAGGTCACATGCCCATCCAAGTAAACAAATTGTCCAAAAACAATTCCAAAAAATTACACGAAGAGTATCAATCGATATCTCAATCATGTATCTTGTGTGTAATTAAAATACAAGATATTGAACCATAATTGTCCCAAATAGCAAGTGCATCGCAAACTAGGTGTCACATTAGTGCTACTCAAATCCAAAATTAATGGATGTTGCACAATATATGACAAGTGGAAGAAAGATCAATTTCCCAAGTGGAAATCTATCACAAGGGATGAGATCTAATCCTGTCATCTATGGAATATTGTTGTCAATTTGTCATATTACTTGTTAAAGTATTACATAAACAAATTATTGTTACCCCTTTGGTGATTTTTTTATTGAACTCTATCACCTATAGAATATTATTGCCCATTTGGCAAAAAAATCATGTTGATGAAACTTTAAATTTGTTAGTCATCATAAATTCCCCACTTTCTGAACTAAATAGACAAACACCATGTGTTTTGATGTGGGTTTACCTTAAGCAATTCATCACTATTTTTGGTGCTTTTGGTTTACTACTAACCATATGTAACACCCTCCTCCCACATTTACCCAAGCTAACCATTCCGCTGGGGTAAACATGTGATGAAGAGGTACTATGATGTGATTCAACTCCCCATGTATAGTTAACGATGTGGAACCGAAAAAACAAAACCAATCTGACCTTTCTCAGGAGTTACATAACCTTCAGGAGACAACCAACACTTTCAGGTGCCCAACCCTAGAAACAACATATCATTTTGTGGAGCTAGACCCCCACTTGCTCCCTTGAAAGTCATGCATGTAATTGAGTCCCTTCGATCGCTCCCCAAGCAAGGCATGCATGCAACTGTGCCCTTCTTCAAGTAGTTATGAGCTAGCGACCCCGAATTATGTGCCAATTTTTCAGGACTTGGTCTCAGGCCTCTACCCAAAACTTCATGGAACTTCTAGAAATGATAAATAACAACGAAATAAAGATATTAACGCAAGGAAAATTTAAGGGGCTAATATTCTCAAATGGGCTAATTTTCCATGCTTTTTCCAAAAAAAATATTAAGAAATTTTAATACTTTTACAAAAAAATGCCAAACATTTTACAATTTGCATATTATGTACTAGTGCGATTCGCCAAGGTTTCTAAACTTTAAAATAAATTTCCATCCTTAAAATTTTCCTTGTATTAATGCGAACATTGGTATAAGGAATTGATCTAACCCCTACTAGTCATAGCATGAATTTTGTCAAACATATCATAAACATGTAATCTACAGGCCATAACAACATATTTGAGCATAGGGGTCTCATACTTATCTAAGAATTGTCAGGAATAATTTATTCCTTATCATAATAGTTGCATTATCATTTATTAGGCCATATATTGTTTCACATTTATTGTACTAATGAAATCATGATGAGAGCCATAACCAAATTCTGTCATGAACCATGCTTATAACCAACATGATAACAAATATAGAACAACCATAAAAACAACATAATAATAAGTACATTTACATGTAGAACATAAGAGGAAAAGATATATTATTAACAAATGCAAATCCAACCAAGTCAAGGACTTCCATGAATCACTCGACCATAGATTGGGCTGACCCAAATCTTTCTTTCATCCATTCAACCCCGTGCCGTATTTCAAGAATGAATGTGGGACTCACAACAGAATGAATCAAGGCTTCCTTGAGATTTACTAGATATCCACCAAGCAATTCCTAGGCCCAAAACCCTCATCATTACAACCAGGATTTACCACAATCCCATCGGATCACTAGGGCCTAAACAAGAATGGTTTCCTCTGAATCTATCCACCTAAAATGTGAGGAATTTTTTTGTCTCCACCTCTCAGCTTTACCGTGTATCCCGCCATTACCGGTTAAGGGATTCCTAGGCCTACAAGGTCACCATTGTCTGGGATTTACTGTGTATCCCACCATCATCAGTCAAGGGATTTCTAGATCCAATCAAGGGTACTCACAACCAAGCTTTACCGTATATCCCATCAAGGGATTCCAAGGCCTTGTGATTAATCTTAAGACCACCCAACCCTGCTTTGAATCCAGCTGACAATCCAGCTCAACCAAAACAAGAGAACCCCATCACACCATGGCTATCCAAAAATGACAAGGGAAGGCTAAAAACCATTGTCACGCTTGGAAAACCCATGCCAATGGAAAAAAGAGAACCAAAAAAATAGATGCATGTAACATGCATGCAAAAAATATCAAGGAAATCATACATGCAACTTGAAAGCTGTAAGTAATCCCATTGTAGGTACTTGAGTCTTGCTCTTCCTTGCTTGATCCTTACTTCCTCTTACTTTCTTTTCCTTCCTTTTCCCTATTTCCCCCAATTAAAGAATGATCAAAGAATACTCTAAATGTGCAAGATTATGAGAGAGTTGAGATAACAAAGGTAGATCCAAAAATAAACTAAAAAAATGTCCAGTAAGCTAAAGGTTGTACATTGTTGTTGTAAACACTAGAGCTCATTTCATGAGCTTTCCTATAGGGATCTGGTCCCTTTTGCATATTGGGTTAACTATCGTATTTTTGCATGCTTGGTTGTCGTGCAATGTTTGCAAGCCCATTATGATGGTTTTGAAGGTCGGTCTTCATGTATATGAGTTTCCCCAAACATGCAAACATATGTCGCATCCATACAAAAATTCTTGAGCATTATCTCACAAGTGTCGTCACAGTCATCCTAAAGTCTATCTTAAGTGTCGCAATTGTCATATCTTATCATTAGGTAGTCACACAAATGGAAATTATTCCTTCACTTGCCCCAATGATCTATGTTGTTATGTCATCAAAGTATGTTAAGCGTGTGATTGCAGTTAAGGTTCATCACAGTTCATCACCTATCCCACACTTAGCCATTTTTAGAAAATCTTCCTGACAAAGAAACTTCGATTCATCGAGGCCCACCTCAACTACGCACTATGCAATCTCAGACCTCTAAGCTGTGAACTTGTTGCTTGGAATTGTACAATGCGCAGTCCATGTCTCCCAAAGCTACTACTCTATGCAATTCTTGTGCTTAGCTCCTAACCTTGACCCTCAAAGTTGTGCAGTTATGTCTCCCAACTGCCTTGAATGACACATTTCATATCTTCAACCCTCAAGATTTTACCTCGACTATTGGAACTGCATAATGTGCAAAAGCGCAACCTCCCTTTACATCCAAAACTATGCAGTTGTGTTTCCCAATGTCCTTTCCCTCAGCCTGACCCCATTACCTCCAGAAATTGCGCAACCATGTCATTCAAGCTACCCTAAGTTGCACATTGCGTAGTTTCACAACCCAAGCTCTCCACCTAACTACTGAAACTGCACAATGCATAGTCCTAGGCCCCTCTTCCCATCCCGCCACTTGTCTAGGGCTTAGTTGATGGATCAAAATGCATCAAATTAGACTAGGGTTTTCAGATTGATGTCGTTTGGTCATGAGTGAATTGCAAGAACATGTACACTATCATGTCATGGAAAGGTGATGGAGAAGGAGAACATGAAGGAAGCATGCCTAAATACTCTCTTGTAGTTGAACCCACAAGTTGATCAATCGAGAGAAAGCAAATGGACATTGCAACAACCATCCAATACTAAAGATCATTAAATATTATGCATCACCAAGCCATGCAGAGATGAAGAGAAAGCATATCCAAGAAGGCATCCAACACTTAGCACCAACAATGAATTCACATTTCCACATCGTCAAGTAGTCCATGTCAGCAGTGTCGTGTCATGTCATGTCATGAGTTGTCATATGCCACATCACTATTGTGGACCATGTATATGGTACGCAAATGTATTGTAAAGTGGAAGTCCAAAGGACACACATGGAATGTAAAGAGTCATGTAAGTTGAAAAGTCATAGGAAGTCAAACAACCAGGAGGGTAGTTAAAGAGTCACCCTTGGTTATATATACTCCCTCATTGTATGCAAAGGAATTTTCACCTAGGCTCCTCCCGCAAGGAATTAGAGAGATCAACTAGTTCTTTGAGGAGCAAGGAGTGGCTCTAATGTCCCACTATTAGGACTAGTGATGTACATTGTAAACATGTGTCTTGGAACTTTTACTTATTAACATAATCCTTTAAGGCCAACATGTTCTTCATGCACGGAATATGAGTGTTTGTAAGACTATTATGTGGACATTTGTATTTCATGTTTGCTTTCACATGTGCTAATATAGTTGAAGTATTTCGGTTATTTTGGTGCTTATCTTATTGAGAATGTGTTATAATGGTTGTTATTGTTTTCCCATCCTTGTGGAGTATTCCTTGGGATACTAGATATATATTTCCTCATTTATTGGTTGTAACGATCGTCGCATTCGTTGTTGACTATTTCGTTGGATGTTAGATGGATCCTTCGGGTTCATGTGTGTCTCCTCTTGGGAGGTACAATTACCTCTCACTTAGAGGATCACTTTTCTTCCCCACTCTCTAGTAGAAGAACATTGACATAGTTGCAACTAACAACTCACCATGCGCATACTGAATAGGACTCCTACACCAAAAGGTGTTAGGTCTAAATGGGACTTCATAGCGGGGAGATCCTCTATATGTTTATGGATCCAAAACCATCAATTCCTACCTTACCCTATAATAATCTATCTTAGAATACTCTTGCACAGCATACTTTATCCTAACCTATAGGCTATCTTACCCTAGCCTAGCCTAACCTAATCTTGCCAAACCTAACCTAGCTCTACCCTAACCTAGCTCACTTTGGCTTAGACTACACTAGCCTAGACTTCTCTACCCTATCATACATTAGACTACTCTAGCCTAACCTAGTCAACTCTAGATTAGACTAACCTAGCCTACCCTACCCTACCTTACCATACTCTAGCCTACACTTCTCTAGCATAGCATAGCCTATTATTGCATAATCTAGCCTACTCTTTCCTAGCCTAGCCTACTCTAGACTAGCCTAACGTAACCTACTCTAGCCTAGTCTATCCTAGCCTACTCTACCTTACCCTAGTGAAGCCTACTCTAGTCTTACCTAGCTTACCCTAGCCTAACTTTCTCTAGCCTAGACTACTCCAACCTAGCGTAGCTTAGTCTGTTCTAGTTTAGCCTAACCTAGCATGTTGTAGATTATCCTACTCTATCCTAGCCTAGCCTAGCCTATCCTAACCTAGCCTACTCTAACTTAGCCTAGCCTAGACTAGCCTAGCCTACTCTAGACTAGTCTGACCTACTCTTACTTGATGTAGCCTAGCTTGGCCTGATCTAGTCTACTCTAGCCTGGCTTAGCCTAGATATCCTAGGCTATAGTAGCATAGCCTACTCTAGCATAAAATAGCCTAATGTGATTTAGCATAGCTTAGGCTACTCAAACCTAGCCTAGCCTACTCTATCCTAGGTTATCATAGCATACCCTAGCCTACTCAAACATATTCTAGCATGCACAAACCTAGCCAAGCCTAGTCTAGCCTAGGTTAGCCTAGCATATGCTAGCCTACTCTAACATAGCCTACTCTAAAAATCCTACTCTAGCCTAGCCTAGCCTAATCTGGCGTAGATGATCCTAGCCTAGCCTAGCCTAAATTTCCCAACTCTAGCCTAATAAGTATATTTAGGGTTCAATACCATAGAAAAATTTTGGAAGCTCATATCATTGAAAGATGGAATAAGCTGAAGAAAAGGGTCAAGGAAAGACAGAGTAACAATTCTCTCCTATGAGTAAGATAGTATCCCTCACAAAAAGGTCCTATCTTAAGCTCCTAAATCTTATGTTATAGATATTATCATGACAATAAGATGCATCGTGGCATCATGGAAGCATTAGGAACAAGAGCTCATGACATCACCATGGGATTCATGATTGACAAAATCCATGGCATTCAAACTTGAAGGATATATCTCTTGGGAACCTCATTGGACATTGTAGGAAAGGATAAAGACATCCAGGACAAGGCTCATCATACATCAAGAAGGAAACATTTTCTAGATGGGGATATACAAGATCCTCAAGATTCTTCGATGGAATCCTCATAGGAGGGTTCACTAATCTATAGAAGAAGCAAGTGTTTAATCAGAAACTCCAACTTATGGAATTCATGGGATGATGGTATGATGACATGAGAAATGAAGCAGATCAAGGGATTAAAAATATTTTCAATCAAGGAAGTTGCTCGAGGAAGCCTAGATTACCTAAAAGTAAAATTAGGTATGTATGCTTGTGTTTAATATTACAATGTCATCTCATATGGTTGCATGTAACATGGATCATTACTTCTACCTTGAGAAGCATGATCATGAGAAAAAAGAATCTCCTCCTCTAAAAGGATGCAGGAAGGCATAAAGTCACACTAAGATTGTTAGGTCCCTATAATACTAGTGATTACCCGATTACTATTGTAGTTTATCCCTTATAAATATTGTTGTACCCCTAATGTCCCCATACTGTTATTACTGTGTCTCCTAGAATCCCTCTATTGTTATTTTTGTGCCTTTATATTATTATTGTTAGGTCGGCTGGGTTATATTGTGATTCCTTAGACTCCTACATATAGAAAGGAGGTTTTGTCATTTGAATCATCAAAGAATCATTCATTTGTGTAATGTAAAGGAGGTTGCCCCCTCGAAGAGGCTGAATTCTAAGGCGTTGATCTATCTTTTCTATCTTTTTGAGAGCTGGTTTCATAACATTTGGTATCAGAGCTTTGGATTCTAGGGTTTCACTGCTCCAAATAGGTCATCGTGGCATTTTCGCTATAAATTTGTTTCTGTGACATTTCAAAAGCGAAAAATAAAACCCATTTGAGATGAAATCGCACTGAACCTCGGGTCCAAATTTCAAAGCTTTTTGTGTTATATTTCCGGAGATATGGTCTGAGGAAGTTGGTTTTTTTTGCAGACTCCTGAATTACATTCCAAACAGGTGACCTGGGGAAAATCGTCGTAACTTTCTCTCTCAGCATCAGATTGAAATTTCATAAGGTATAGAAAGAGGACAGACTGTAATTTCTTGTATATATATTTTTAGAGCCAAAGGTCGAAACGGGGACACGTGGCATGTCATACAAGTTCGCTCTACTGAACTAGTATATAAGCAGGTCACTGTGGGAGATTTGGCATAACTCTTCCTTGGAGAATCCAATTGGGATCAGACTGGTGGCATTGGAAAGAGGACACAAAGGGCTACTGCAAGTCACAATTTCAAAACTGGATGATTCGAAATTACAGAGATACATCAGAGGCAATATCGAGCTCCTACAAAGTGAAAAAGGGTGTGTAGATTTTTTTAAATTTTTGCTTAAGCTTGGTTTGAAAAAATATTTTGAAGAAATTCAAAGGGCATAGTAGAGAATTATTATCGATAACTGATGCCCAAAGGAAAGAAAATGCAAACACCTAGTAAGCAACCTGAAAGCTCTAGCATGACTCATGAAGAAGAGGAAGAAATGCTACATGATATATCAAAATTACAAGACCAAGTGCAACAAATTTCACTCTCACAAAATCTAAAAGAAGCTAAGATAAATGGTGTGGAATCTAAGATAAGGGGCGTGGAAGCTAAGATTAACGTTTTAATATAGATTTGAAGATAGATTTGACAAATTTTCTACAGGAAATACTTACTAATGGTGAAAGGGTAGTAAAGGAAACTCATGATGCGAACAAAAGAAATGTTAATCATGATTTCATAGACTCTA
This sequence comes from Pinus taeda, assembly GCA_000404065.3. Taxonomy (NCBI): domain Eukaryota; kingdom Viridiplantae; phylum Streptophyta; class Pinopsida; order Pinales; family Pinaceae; genus Pinus; species Pinus taeda. The sequence continues at coordinate 381 of APFE030660320.1, read as the reverse complement.
ATGTTGGATCGAAGGCCCACCATATTCCAAAAAGCGATATGAGGAAGTTTGATGGCAAGGATTCCGCAACATAGATATTACAGATGGAGCAATTTTTTGATCTCAATAATGTGTAAAACACACAAAAGGTACGTATCGCAACTTTATATTTGGAACTAAATCAGTTTGTATGGTATCAATGGCTTTGCTCTCGTAAACAAATTATCACTTGGGCAATTTTTACGAAAGAATTGACAACACATTATGAGGATACAAAAAGCAACACTTTTTTTAGCCAATTGATAAGTCTCAAACAAAAGGGTTCAATAATGGAGCACATTGAGGAGTTCCAAAAATTGAACATAAGGGTAAAAATATTCCAAAGGAGCATAGGATTGATGT
>APFE030660319.1:0-17640 GCA_000404065.3 Pinus taeda | reverse complement strand
GAGTCGCAACATTTTGGACCAAGCACACCATTGATGTCATACTTTAACATGTGGAGGTGTGGAAACTTGGGTGAAGGTCAAGACCATGTGATGGGATTTCGACCAAAGTATTGATTCCCTACATCGTAATCTTTGTTGAAGTGAAAGAAAGTGGCTAGTCCGATTACTGAATCAAATTTTTGTTGTAGACGAGATCTTGTGAGTTGTCAAATAAACGATGGAATTACAAGGTGATGAACACTGCTGAGGCTAATACAAAGGTAAAAGGAGAAGATAAGGTAATATTTTATGGGGTGAGAAAATTAGCATGTGTGTGCCATCGTATTGATTTGATGTGAAGGAATATTGCAAACTAAGTTCATGCAGGCTCAAAGTGATACAGATCACGAAACCATAATGCTGGAGTTGAGGTCAGAAGCAATGATGATGAATGAGCACGAAGTGTCGAACACCATAAAATACCACCCAAGGGATGATTGATGAATTGAATAATTAGTGAAAGGAAGTCTTTGCGTAATACAGTATGAGAAAGGAATTTGTAGACGTGTATGCCACATGTTTTAGATTTTCAAAGATAGAAATATCATCTTTTGAAGATGAAACGTCATGCATTAGCTCACAACTATAATTAAAACTAGTTATTACCCACACACCAATTGAAATTTATAAAAATTATATTTATGCTTGTTTTAATGTTTATATATTTTATTTTAAAATAAAAATATTAGCTGGTGGTGGTGTTATAAATTATTTTATTTTATGTAAAATAGTATACGCTTTCATTCTTTGGTTTTTTCACATCTAATTTTTATCATGGAATTTAAGTTTATCATTAAAATATCATTTTTCTAAATTTTTTATCCAACTTTTACCAATTTTCTATTATTATAATAATTAGCTAATTAACATAATATATAATTATTTTTAAGTTGTATAACAAAAATATTTTTAAATACTTTCATTGACTAGGTTTTGGTTATTGTTTAAATATGAATACATATGAATAAAATTTGGATGATAAAGTAACTAAAAAAACATTTTTTTAATTAAATTTGATTAACAGAGGAAACTCTCCTCCATCCCAGATTATCTCATGCTTCTAGGGATGCTAATAGAGATTGTTTCACTGATTCACCACTTTGGTTTATAACATATCTAAGTTTATAAGACAGTAAAAACTAAAAGATGGAAATAGTTCACATTCTGAATATGGCTAGGAAAATTTGAAGTTTGAGTAACATGTTTACTTTTTCTAAACATGTCATGAAGAACACTAAAACTTTTAGAAGGTTGTAAAAACACATCTGAGAGATGAATTCAACATTCACAACTAGAGATTGTTCTGCACCTAAACCCAAGAGATATCATTCATGCATCTCCCTGCCCTTGTGTTTGTTACTATTCGCTCAACTCCCCTTTGAAATATCAATGCAACTTTTATTATAAAAAGAAGAAGAAGAGCTGAAGAGTGAAAACAGGGAAATCAAGGGATGAAAATAAACTTTCCTTTGAAAATGCAAAATGCTTGCAGTTGGCATGCTCAAGAATGAAAATAGAGAAATTAGAGGTGAAAATGACCTTTCCATCCAAAATGCTAAATGCTAAAAAAAAATAGAGAAATTTAGTGGTGAAAAGCGAAATTTCCTTTCAAAATGCCAAAAATGTATTACACTCACAATGCCTAAATTATACATTTAGTTTCCTATATAGCCTCACATTTCCTACCAGCCATAATGTGGAAAACAAATTCCTTTTCTGATACTACTCCTCAAATTTTGGGTCAAAAGGGATGTTGTTTTACAAATCTTGCTTCAAATACTTAAATCCGATCTGATTGAATATCGATCTATAAACATATCTGTAATATAATTATTGGAAAAAAATAATGTCAAAACATTTTCGCTACCTCAATACCATCTTCTTCCATAAGACTTGTACCTAATTGAATAACAACTATAGCAACCACTCTTACAGTTAAATTACACATACCTTTCAAATTCAATAAACTTCTCGAAATTTCATATAAAATTCCAGCCACATTAACATCTCACTTGCTCCACAAGTATATACACGGACACTCAATTATAACATCCCTATATAAAATAACATCATGGGTATGATGTTATTATTCCTCTAAATTAAATCATCATTAACATAAATTATGTCAAATAGTTTAAATACAAAAATGTGTGAGTTTTCGTTATAAAGAGGCAATTAGACTTTATAATAAAAAAAACTTTTGGAGGAAGACTATTATGGTAGTAGCTTGGAAGAGACTATTTAGCCTTAGTTGTGATCCAACCCTTCTCACGATATTTTTTAGATTGTATGTACTTTAGATTTTTGAGTAATTATTTGTTGTTACTAATCGTTAGTGTATTCCTCACACGTTTTAAGGAAAATGTAGTATGTCAAATAGTTTAAATACAAAAATGTGTGAGTTTTCGTTATAAAGAGGCAATTAGACTTTATAATAAAAAAAACTTTTGGAGGAAGACTATTATGGTAGGTAGCTTGGAAGAGACTATTTAGCCTTAGTTGTGATCCAACCCTTCTCACGATATTTTTTTAGATTGTATGTACTTTAGATTTTTGAGTAATTATTTGTTGTTACTAATCGTTAGTGTATTCCTCACACGTTTTAAGGAAAATGTAAGGGAAAAAAAAATCTTAAGAAACCATTTAAAATAATAAAAATATAAGTTATCTATAAATAAATAATTGTATATCTTATAATTGTATATCTCCAAACCACTAAAGAAAACATCTTATATTCTTGTTTGACTTGTTTGGGAAGACTTTTCAGTTAAGTTTTAACATGTAGAGGAGAGAGTGCATGAGGATACTAAATGAGAAGATTTCTCAGCTAAGTTTGAACATGTATAAGAGAGTGCATTAATTTAAAATTTTATAAATATGGAAGTGTTGATTTGTTTTAATTATATTTGTTATATAAATGTGTTAATTTATAAATTTATAAATATGTGTTAATTAAATTTGGATAAATATACATAGGAGGCTTGACTTTTCCTGGCTTTTCTTGGGCTCCCTCTTGGTTTCAAAAATGGTTGTTATTGTGGGTGTATCAATCTCGTTAAGATTGACTTCAATGGGCTTGCAAAACGTGGTACTAAGTCTTCAAATTAGAATGCGAGTGAATGAGATGAGCTTGTAAAAAGTGGTACTAAGTCTTCCAATTAGTATGGGTGTAAATGAGAGCATTAGAATGGGATTGAATGACATGAGCTTGTAAAAAGTGGTACTAAGTCTTCGGATTAGTATGGGAGTGAATTAGAGCATGAACCGACATTGTTAGACAATCATGATAATAAAAAAATTTAGCTATGAGCTGAAAATAATCGAGGTGCCTCTTTTGTGTGTGTCTAGATATTGAGTTTTCAATTATAAGATTTATCACTTTTAAGCATACCTTTATATTAAAGATATTATCTTATTTTTTAGTGTTTAAATTTATCAAATTACCTTTAATAATTTCATAAAGATCTTATCTGGTTATTTTATACTTTAGATAAATTTGAAAAAAAAAATTAACTCTCAAAAAATTAATTGTAATAGTCATTTCCTTCATATTATATTAAATATTAGAATAGAACAATGCATTAAATACATGTTTGGCAATAATAAAATACACATGTAAATTCTAAAATTTCATATATATCATATAATATTAAACATAATTTATATTCATTTTTATTTTATTAATTAAAATTTTTAATTTATATATATATATAATATATATATATAATATTATATAATATATATATATAATATTTTTAATAATATAAACTAAACCACTTAAATCTAATACAATCATTATTATTTCAAACTAAAAATACAAATTTTATATTCATTCACATTTCATTTTTACATCACCCAGCCTGGAAACACAGTTATTATGTCCTCTCGCACCCCCGAGATTAAGTCAATTCGAGATTCCTTGAATATTCGAGAGAGAGTCAGACAATTATGGGCCCGAACAAAAAATTGACCACCCCAATATCTATCTTATTTCGAGATATTTGGAGAATCTGCAATTAGCTTAAAAATGCCCCTCTCGCACTCTTCTACGATAAAATCGGGGTGGTTAACCTACGAAAAAAGTCGAATAATCTCCTCGGATTACCCAGGAGCGATGCTAAGTCCAACATTCATATTCCTTCGCGAGATCCCCTACGCTCATCGATTCAACATAGTCATTCAATAAGCGGAAGATCCAAATGGAAGATCCAAATGGTCTCTATGAGTAACCCATGACCAAAGTTGAATCAGATATCGCAACCCCGGTCATATACTCCCATTCCTAGCTCTACGAACAAAGACTCCCTTCATAGTATATACTAGAATAAATTTGAATTCAATTCCATATTCAGATTTATTCACCACTTCATATCTTGAAATTCGGATCCGCCTCCCCTCCCCTTCTCCGTCATGTATCTATAGACAATGCCCCTTTGTGAGTATTGTATATTCATGAAATAGTTTATGTGCAATTGCAAATCAGCCCTACACCGTGATGTATTTATAGACTATGCATCTCTGTGAGTATTGTATATGCAAATCAGCCCTACACAGCATTTCTGCCATAATTTTTGTTATGTACCATCTATCGTTAGGAACCAATAGCTAGGAACTATCTATCGTTATTCACCATCCGATCTTTTCGGCGATATCCGATTAAGGGCATAAAAGTTGAAATTCCTGACACATCGTTTTTAACACGAGTAAACTGATAATGTCACTGCCCATGCAGATGAAAATTAGTATGTCTGTTATTGTAGATGCTGCTCTTCTCTTATTTGTGATGACGTTGTTTTTAAGGAAGTCTCCGCCACGTGCAGGCCAATGCATGGGATTACTGATAAAAGAATGAATGTTCATTCTTCCATTGAATCGGCAGTAGCAGTAGAAGGTTTAGCTCTATGGGAATCACTTACCGACGGTCAACCCGAGAACAATCTTCCAAAACAGCCACCACCGCCTCAAACCAATATTGTTGGCTCGTCGTTCGAAGCGGGTTTAGCGGGAGAATCTTGCGGACCTCATGACGACAAAAATGTTCCGTGTCCTCCAAGTCTACGAACAGAGATATACAAGATGGACGTGAATGGCAAGAAAGAGATAACAAGAAATCATCAGAGTTCCATTATGGCTGGAAATAACCAATCAGCAGATACGCCCGGTTTAATGGTTTAATTCTATTATAAAACCCAGGGCCTTCTCGCACTATTATATAGTATATATTGTGATATTTTGCATGTTCTAGTTCGTCCTAGGATATATGTTGATCTTTGTTATAAAGTGAGTTATTTTTATGTGGAAAAACAATTACCATGAATTTTATTAGAAACAACATTGCTCTTCAGAGTGAATATTATTAGAACGTTTGAAGTACAGATCATCAAAATTTATACGAAATTTTTATTACGAAAATCATAAAAGTTTTGAGGGATAAGTTTATGTTATTATGTTTAAATTGGAGAGGAAATTATTGTTCTATAAATATTGAATGAAAAGTAACATTAAGATAATTTTAATTTAGAAAGTTAAAAGTGTTTCTTTGTTTTGATCTATGTAAAAAAAAAATTGCACTGTTAAAATAAGAACAAATTGTTATGAGGTTAAAAGTTAAACATGGAATTGAAGTACGAATAAATTGTTACGAGGTTTAAAGTGAAACATGATAGTGAACTACCAAATTTTTATGTCATTATCCTTTTAAATATAGTTCCTTAACTTTGGTTTGATATTAGTTTAAGTGAATGCTAATCATTATTATGAAGGATGAGTTCAATTGTTGTATTTAAAGATGAAAATAAATTAAAATAAAGTAAAAATGCACTAGATTAAAGAAAAACCACCATTTCAATGTTCATTCTTTCGGGTATCTAGAATTTTTTTTTTTTGTATATATTTACGCCAAAAGACTTACCTATTTTGGAGTGGGAGGTAAAAAAGTTATTGTTTCTTCAATAATAAATGATACATGGATGACTCGAATTAAAAATAACAAATACGTTTTTTTTTTTTTAAAACTAAAAATAAAAGAAGGACATCAAATTAGAAACATAGTGTTGATGATTATTTTTATCATTTTTTAATTTTCTATTTTTAATACGACTTTAAATATTTTTGGTTGTGACAAGCCTTTAGATAGTTTCTAGTAATAAACTATATATACATGTGTGAGATCCCATATTTAAAATGTCGATCATATATTCTCTAAAAATGCTACAAAAAATAGGTCATTAGTGCTAGAAATAGCAACATACTTGAGTATTTTTTAGCATGTGAAGTGGCTTCAATTGGCATCAAGAAACCTAGCATAAACTAGAATCTTCATATGGGAAACTTGAATAGAACTAGAATCTTCACATGGGTGGTGTGAATAGTTCATCTGGACAGCTTGAATACAACTAGAATCTTCACATGGGTGGTGTAAATAGTTCTAATAGTGTGGGAAACAATTTTTTCTATTCTTGAATCCATTGTTGTGTCCATTTGTACTTCTAGTTTTGCTCCCAATGGTGCTTCTTGTTTTGTTTTTGGTATGGCATGGAAAATAGACTATTTTATGGCTTCCTAATTAACACCAATTTATACTTTCATTATAACATCCTTTGTTGCATCAAGTTTTTCTTCTAGATTTGGATCCATTATGGCATCTTCTTTAGCTTCTAATATGGCTTCCATCGTAGTGTCTTTTATTTATTTTAATATTTCTTCTTGGTTTTCTACCTGAAGGGCTTCTTTGTGTGTTTCTTTAGGAAGGTCAAGTTTGGCTTCTAATATTGCGTCCATTATTACATCTTTGTTTTTTTCCTGAATTGCTTCTATTTTTTCTTCATAGCTAATGAAAAGTTTGGCTACTAGTATTGCTTCAGTTATTACTTCTAGATTTTCTACTTGAATGACTTATTTATTTTACTTCTCACAGAATGCCAAGTGTGGCTTTTGATATTTCTTCCAATATTACTTCTTTATTTGCTACCTAAATTTCTTTAGTTTTTCTTCTGAGGTTAAGCCATGTTTGGCTACTAGTACTGCTTCCATTATTACTTCTTTGTTTATTACATAATTGCCTTTTTTTTTCCTTCCTAGGTAATGCCAATTTTTGCTTCCCATTATTACTTCTTTGTTTACTACATAATTGCCTTTTTTTTCCTTCCTAGGTAATGCCAAGTTTTGCTTCCCAGATTGCTTCTAGTGTACTTCTAGTTTAACATCCATTGTTGCTTCCTTTCTTGCTTCTAGAATTGGTTCCATGATAGCGCTATTATTTTCTTCCTTTTAGTTGGAGGGTTTTCTTCATGTTTAGTGCATGGGTTTGCTTCCTTTTAGTGTTTGGATTTTCTTCTTAACTGGCCACCATTTGTTCTTCTTGTTAAGAAACAACTTTAGCTTCTGATTTAGAGCCAATAATAGCTCCAAGTATGGCTTCCAATTTAACATGTAATTTTACTTTCATTTTAGCACCACATTATACTTTGATTTTAAGAACTCATGATTCTTCCTTTATAGCGACCATTTATTATTTAATATTTTTTATTTGAATTAAATTAGTTAAGAATATCATGCCTATTAAACATGTTTTATGATTATAAGGTAAGTCATATTGCACTTGAAATATTTTGTAGTGTACAATTTATAAATATTTTTTTAGAGAAATGGACATCCATACAAACCAACAACATTTTTCTTAACTATAACCCATATTTTTATATTGTTAATAAACAAAACAGTTGGTCATGACTAGCTACACATAATGTAGATCCACATTCATATCATAGAGATTTCCATAGCATATCCCTTTCAGGTTTCTTATAGTTACAAACCACACCACCACATTGACATGAAATAAAAATATATTTTTTAAAATATAACCAATATTTTTTATTATTAATAAAAAAATCGTTGGTTTGTCACTAGCTACACATAATGCATCTTGATATAATATATGTAAAAATGATGTAATTCAAAATGATGCATGTCAAAATGATACAACTCAATATGGTAGTGCAGGTGAAATTATACATATGATAATAAAGATCAAAGGAGACATCACAACGATTTATGAACGATGACCAATGGTGTAGTCTATATGATAAATGTCAGTAGCTATGATAAATTTCACTAGCCACTACCAACTTATTTCTCATCATCATCATCATCATCATCATCATCATCATCATCATCATGTCTATCATGATCATCACCATCATAATCATCATCAATGTCACCATCGTCATCGTCTACATCGGCGTTCTCTCCATCTACCTCATCATCATTGTCTCGAATGTTTGAACCACTACCCTCCTAGGCTATTTTAAGAGCTCTTGAGTGACTAGGCTCCCTAACCTCCCCTACAAATAGTGTACCAAAGGCTTGAAGAAAACCTAAATATGGAAATAGGTTACCAAATGCATGTGGATAGAAGGAGGACTGAGTGGCTCAAGGATGAGAAATATTTTAGTGTTGGGCGCCTGTTAGAGCTCAATTTTTTCTGTGAAATTTTTCTGAAATGATTAGGGTTTCCTATTGATTATTTATGTAATTTGGAAAAACTATTACACAATTTCCCTAACATTGTAATTTTTTTATATGCATTCTCAAATTAGATCACATGATAATCAAGATATTCTCATTATGATCTTATAATTGTAATATGAAATTATAAAGCGACGTGCGTGAAGATAGACATATAGAAAGAAATAGAGAATGATAGAGAGGGCGAGCATGGAAATTGTAAATCTATATGTATCACTAATTCTCAATCATTCATGGCACCATACCTTTCTATTGACTAGCTTGTGTGTTGTGTAGTGTACTAGCCCTGGCTAGGAAGATAGGGCCATCCTTCTTAGCAGGGTTCATTGGTTAGGAAAGTATTGTGTATTTTTTATTTCTTTCCTCTCATTTATAATTAATATGTGATTGTTGTTACCATTATTTTTTATGCTTTAGTGATTGCAAAATCCTAACCTCTGTATTGGACGACATATGTCTTGCACCGGTCCCTTTGGTAGTGTGATGATTATTTAATTCCCATTATAGTTTGATGGTGTGTTAATTTCATTTGAATGTGTGTTCCAACATTTGTTAAGAGGATGATTTATGTGACTGATGTTCTCCTCTGAATAAGAGTGACTTTGTAACAAAGTGGTTTTATTATGCATTGTGTGTTTATTTCTTGAGAGTGTGAGCAAGGATTGAGAGTGTAATAATGAGAGTGTTCACTTGTTGAGAGTGTGGTTACAATGTTTGAGATTGAGATTCATTAGAGCTATTCATCATTTTCCCTTGCATATATTGTGCATAATATTCCTGCAATAATAAAACCTACCTAGATTGACAATTAATGTGAAGACTTTGAATTATTACTTTGAATTATAAGGACAAGTGTTCTACACAAGGGCAAGCTGAGGAAGAACATATACAAAAATTTCAAGTAATTAAATTTGAAGTAAAACTGGGAATTTTATATGAAATTTGAAGAAGAATTATTTAAGGGTTAAAGTGAACATATAATAACTCAAAAGTGTGTAAAATAATTAAATAAATAATCTACAATTTGAATCAATTAGATTTCCCAATAAATGATGTTTGGGTGTCAATTTTAGTGAAGCAATGCAATTTTAGCCTACTTCACAAAAATGCATGCCCAACTTTCATTTCAAGGCAAATTTGAATGATTCAACTTCGAGACTACTTTTCTAATCATAATTAATTTTAATTTTGCACATAGAAATTTCTGTTGTGCTAAAAAAATATGCCAAATTGGATTGATTTCGTAGGGTTAATATCAAAGTTTGTGTGCTTCAAATAAATCATACTAGGAAATATATTTAATTAACCATGAGAGAATGATCATTCGAATCTAAATATAAAATCATTTTATGCAACATGCCATAGTCATTCTCCTAAAGGAAATGCTATACACTGAAATCCAATTTTGTTCGAGTAGCAATTGAGCATATGTGCCAATGATCACAGTAAGAACAAATATGCACTCCTAGGCCAAACCAATTACACTCTTGGTAAAAAAAATAAGCAAAATGGGACATGATTGGACAATTCCTAACCTTAGGATATAACCTTGCAACATGTCTTACAAATACGTTACATAACTATGTTTCCCACTTATGCACAAGTTTCACATAAAATGAAATTTTAGCCTCACTTCACAAAAATTCATGCCCAACCTTCATTTCAAGGAAAAATGCAATGATTCAACTTCGAGAGTACTCTTCTACTCATAATTAATGTTAATTTTGTACATAGAAATTTTTGTTGTGCTAAAAAAATATGCCAAATTGGATCAATTTCTTAGGGTTAAAGTCAAGGTTTGTGTGCCTCAAATAAATGCATACTAGGACATATAGTTAATTAACCATGAGATAATGATTATTCCGATCTAAATATAAAATCATTTTATGCAACATGCCAAAGTCATTTTGATTAAGGAAATGCTATACCTTGAAATCAAATTTTGCTCAAGTAGCAATTGATCATATGTGACAATGATCACAGTTAGATCAAATATGCAATCATAGGCCAAACCAATTACACTCTTGGTAACAAAAATCAATATGGTAAATGGTTGGACAATTCCTAACCTTAGGATATAACCTTGCAACATGTCTTACAAATACCCTGCATAACTATGTCTCCCACTTATAAATGAATCATATTTGTCAATAAATGAATCCTAGTCATGCTTTTTAGTGAGGAAAAAGAATTTTGGCTTGCTTCACAAAAATGGAGGTCCAGCCTTCATTTCAAGGCTAGTATTTTTTCCTATGAGGATATTTTCTCTTGAATTTGAAAGGCATGGTGTTAGTGTCGACCAAGTACATTTTGTTCCTACAGAACAAATGATATATTTTTTAGCTAGAAAGGACATTAGGTCCATTTATTGTAAACAATAGAAAATCCCTTACACAGGTGGAAGTGATGATGAAAGAGTTTGTCTTTGATAAAGGAGAATAGTGGTAATATTATCCTCATCGTATGATTTCTCATAAAAAGGTGGAAATTAGTTTTGCACCTTATATACATGAAAGTGGACAAGAAATTGAGAAAATGGAAAATCAAGATAGTTGGCAATGTTTTTGGGTGAAACGGTTAAAGGATGTTGAAACCTATGGTAAATGAGAATAATTTAAATGGGACTGATCATGAACATATAGATGTTGATATGGAATACTAAAATTCACAAAAGAGGACTAAAATCCCAATGGAGGATGAAGAAGAAATACAAATAAAATTAACAGAAGGACGTTTAATATAACATGTGTTTCAAATGCAGTTGGGAAATCCATGGCATACTACTTCCACTTCTATCTCCACTCACTTGGCAACATTCACAATAGAAGTGATTCCTTTTTCATTTCAAAATTTGCAAATGAATTAAACAAATTAAAGAAAAAAGTTATAAAATGAACATTAATGTAGCAACAAAGCATCAAGACCATGTTGCAAATCATATAATATGAGGTGTAATAATTACGGAAGAACTTAAAAATGCCTACAATTAAGAACACTCAAAGAACTGAGTTGGATGAAGTTGGTAAAACAAAGCTATTAATAGGATAATTAGTTGATAGAAATAAAGTCATATTTATTTTGCAAGAATAAGTGAAAAGCTTACAGCAGCAAATTAAAGATCATGTATGCACCTTTCTGGTTTGAATGGAATTAGATAAACCCTTAGAGAAATTAACAAAGTTCATGGAAGAGCTTAGAATTTCATAATTTGAACTAGAGAAAACCCAAGACGATTTGGTCGTGGTAAGGGAGTATTTGAATGTAAAGGAGAGGCAATATCACATATTATATGAAAATAACAATAAACTTCCGAGTAAGTATAAGGAAACTCAAGGTGAAATCAAAGATTTGAAAATGAAGTTTGAAGGTAATATTTCTTTAATTGAGGATACACAAATATTTTGGGATGAAATTATTCCAGAAGTTCATTCTATATGGGAGTATATTATTATAATTCCACAACAAAATATTCTGATAAGAGGATCATAAATGAGCATTGATTTATGCAAGAAATAAGTATAAAAGGAAGCACTCAAGTTCAAGGAGATAATTAAGTATTTGAATGAAAAATATTGGACAAAAGTAGGGTGAGAGTCAGAATATTTTCGACCAAGCACACTAGTGATATCATAGTTTAACATGTGGAGGCATGGAAACTTGGGTGAAGGTGAAGACCGTGTGATGGGAGTTCCACCAAAGTATTCACTCCCTGCATCGTAATCTTTGTTGAAGTGAAAGAAAGTGGCTAGGTGGATTAGTGAATCAAATTTTTGTTGCAAAGGAGATCAAGTGAGTCTCAAATAAATGATGGAATTCCAAGGTGATGATGATTGATGAGGCTAATATCAAGGTAAAAGGATAAAGTAGGGTAATATTTGGTTGGGCGAGACAATTAGCATGTGTGAACCATCGTATTGATTTGATGTGAAGGAATATTGTAAGATTGTTTCATTGATTCACCACTTTGGCTTATAACATATCTAAGTTTATAAAATAGTAAAAATTAAAAAATGTAAATAGTTCACATTCTGAATATGGCTAGGAAAACTTGAAGTCTAAGTAGCCTATTTATTTTTTATAAACATAGCATGAAGAACACCAAAACTTTCAGAAGGTTGTAAAAGCACATATGATAGGTGAATTCAACATTTCCAAGTATAGATTGGTGAGCACACAATTGCAAGAGATATCATTCATGCCTCTCCCTGCCCTCATGTGTGTTACTATTCGTTTAACTTTGCTTTGAAATATCAATGAAACTTTTATTATAAAAAATAAGAAGAAGAGGTTTTTCCATTGAGAGTTGTAGTTGGCATGCTCAAGAGTGAAAACAGAGAAATCATAGATGAAAATGAATTTTCCTTCTAAAATGAAAAATGCTTGTTGTTGGCATGATGAAGAGTGAAAACAGAGAAATGAGAGGTGAAAATGAACTTTCCTTACAAAATGCAAAATGCTAAAAAAAAATGGAGAAATTAGAGGTGAAAAAGGAGCTTTCCTTCCAAAATGCCGAAAATGTATTTGTACATTCACAATACATAAATGATAGATTTTGGTTCCTATATAGCCTCACACTGCCTATGAGCTATAATATGGAAAACAAATTCCTATTGCAGTTTTCTGGATGCTGCTCCTCAAATTGTAGGCCAGAAGAGTCATTGATTTACAATTCTTGCTTCAAATACTTTAAATCGGATTTGATTGAATATCAGACTGTACACATATATGTAATATGGTTATTGAAAAACAAATAATATGAAAATATTTTAGATAGCTCATTACCATCTTTCTCCTTGAGCCTTATCCCTGGTTGAATTACAACTACTCCATCAATTCTCGCAACTAAATTAGACATACCTTTCAAAGTCAATAAACCTCTCAAAATTTCATTTAAAATTCTAGCAGCATTAGCATCACCTGCTCCACAAGTATATTCAGGGACGCTCAATTTTAACATCCCTGCACAAAATAACATCGTTGGCATGATGTTATAATTATCCTAAATTAAATCATCATTAATACAGATTATGTCAAATAATTTAGATATTTGATATAAAATTCCAACTACATTAGTATCACTTACTCCACAAGTATATTCAGGGATGCTCAATTAAAACAACCCTGCTCAAAATAACATCATGGGCATGATGTTACTATTCTCCTAAACTAAATCATCATTAATACAAATTATCTTAGCTATACATCAACATATCTAATTTAGGAAAATGTGTGATTTTTCGTTATAAAGAGGCAATTAGACTTTACAATAACAAAGGACTTTTGGAGGAAGACAATTATGGCAGGTAGCCTAGAAGAGACTCTTTGGCCTTAGTTTCCATTCACACCTTCTCAGATATTTTTTAGATTGTATGTGCTGAGGATTTTTGAGCAATTGTTTGTTGTTACTAACTGTCAGTTTGTTTTACTAAGATATTTTGACTAGCTCACACATTTCAAGGAAAATATGAGGGGAAAAAAAATCTTAAAAAATTACTTAAAATAATAAAAATATAAATTACCCATAAATAAATACTTCTATATATTACTTTCCAAACCCCTAAAGCAACCAACTCATAGTCTTGTTTGAGAAGAATTCTCAGTTAAGTTTTAACATGTGTAGGAGAGATTACATGAGGACACTAAATGAGTATATTTCTCCTTTAAGTTTTAACATGTACATAAGAGTGAGTTAATTTAAAAATTTATAAACATAGAAGCATTGACTGGATGTTTTTAACTTTATATGTCTTAATTATATTTGTAAAATAAATGTGCTAATTTATAAATTTATAAATCTTTATTTACACTACTACACCATGGGTACTTTTAAGACATTTTTTTAAGACAAAAGAACTCTTTTGCCTTAAAAGGTGACTTTTTATTCTAGTTATTTTATATTAAAATTTAATGTCAATTCAATTGTTTTAAATATAAAATTTAAGAAAAAAGCAGTTTGAGACAAAATTATTTTAAGGCAAAACTTTATATTTAAGACAAAAACAGTTTGAGACAAAAATTTAAATTTAAGACAAAAACAGTTTGAGACAAAAATATTTTAAGACAAAACAATTTAAAAAAAAATATTTTAGGACAAAACTTTATATTTAAGACAAAAATAATTTCAGACAAAAATATTTTAAGACAAAAACAATTTAAGATAAAAACAATTTGAGACAAAAATATTTTCAGACAAAAATAGTTTAGGAGAAAAATATTTTAAGAAAAAACTTTATATTTAAGGCAATGACCACTTAAGACGAAACTCATTCAAGACAATTAACAATTAATACAAAAACATATCAATTTAAGACAATATTATCTAACAACTAGAAAATTGAGTCTGACAGTGCACCCTAAGTTCACCAGCTTGCAGGCTACTACTGTCTTGCGCCTATACCAAGGTTGTTTTTCCACTTACCATTTACATTATCGTATATAAAGACAACGATCTATTAGGCTCTTCATTTTATGCGGGTAACCGACTCCAAAGAACAGGACAACTTTTCCTTACAAGATTTCCTGGACATTAACTCCACTTTTGTCCCTTTGATCTTTGTTGATATGATTAGATACAATTTGTTTGTCATTGGATTTGGCCCGTGAGTCACTTTGGTGCTTACTATTATAGAGCAGTTGATAAACTAACTAAATTGTGGACTCCTTCTCATGGTTATGTGATTAAGCCTTGAGTTTAAGTTTCCGTTAATATGCATTCCCTTAGACTTTCGATTTATCTCAGGATAATCAGCTGCAAGAAAGTTTGTAATGTGGCCAACTTACAATTAGTTGGGGGTTTGAAGTCCTTCCATCATTTTTCACTCATCATTAAACACACGGATCAATAAGTGTACATTTCATACATGTATTGCATTATGGAGTGTGATGAATCTTGTTACATTGTGAATGGTGTAATATATTGCATGTTTTTAAATGTAAATGAATGTATGAGTTTTTATGCTCACTGTGTCTTCATGATTAGAATGTTGTCATGTATGCATATCGATTTTAATGTGTGCAGAGAATACGTTATTCATTATTTATTTATTTTGTTAAGCTTGGTAGGTCCATTCCATTTTCTATTATATAATAAACAAGTTTACAACACATAGATTAACTGAGTGGCCTAGACTTGCCTCGAGGGGAACCAAGTATGTTTGCCACCGGTCAGCGTTATAAGCCATCCAAAAGCAATATTGTTTCAATATTTCTAGCCAGGCTAGATACGTCTCTATCTCATGTCTAGACATTAGATAACTATAAAAACTAAAATTTGCAACATAAAAATTAAAAGCTAATTGCATATACCAAGATTAAGAATGGGATGATTCTAGTCCCTCTGTTCCTCTAAGGCAGATGTGATGGGAGGAGGATCTTCAATTGTTGTCCTTGCGATGCCACATGACTCTAGAATGCATGGGATGTGGCAGTCAATAATATCCATCCTGATATCCTATTTGTGCAGCTGAAAGATAATTTTCTCCATGTCCTTCTTGTAATTCGACATTCCCTAAACTGTCACCTCTACACCCATAGATATCTACTCCATCGCCTTGCCGAGTAGACTCTTCATTAACGAGTACAAGTACAACATTTGCTTGAATTATGTAATTCTCCCTCGAGTGCTTCCTAGATCTGGAACAAAAGTCCTCCAATTATCCATGTCTTACTCTATATTGCTTCGTTTGTTTACCTCCTCTTCCCTTTCTTCCATCAATTTATGAATGCAAGCATTCATCCACTCATGGTAGGCCTTTGCTGCTTCAGTGATGAGGTTCTCTACTAATTTCCAACTCCTGCAGGTTTCCGATGTGCTCGGCCCCTTATCTGTCTGGAGGGCAAGGCCTCTCCTGCTACGCCCACGTCAACTTACAACACAAGCCATGACCTATTTGGCAGAACAATGTTGACACCCAGAAAGAGTTAGATTCAAATTCAGAATTTTCATAATACACCACCTTACCGGTGCATGTTTTTCCTCTCCATTTCTCACTGCATACGTGCATCAGTAGGTCAAAGCCCTTAGGTCCCAGAGGGAAGGTCTTTGATCCTTACCCCAAGAACCACCATTGTTATCTGGCCCCTTACTATGGATTGCATGCAGGTCATTCTGCTCCATCTCAAGCCAAGCCCACAAGCTATCCTTCAATCCTGTAATACGCCTGTAGTGGTTTCATATCCTTGATCCGTCGGCGCAAAGAGAAATTTCTTTGCCTCTCTAGTTCCTACAACTAGTTTTCCACTCAGGATTCCTGGCCTTGCCGTCAATCCCGTGCGATTTCCAGCTATCCCAATAGTTTCTTTGCAGACTACAGTCAATGTTGCAACCCCAACCCCTTGCCATCAGCTTTACCCTGGCACTCTCTACAAACCCCGACCCCTTTTGAATTGCAGTGCCTCTATTCAATTCCCCTCGAGCCTTAATTATAAAGCACAGAACCTCACAACCCCGCAACATGCTTTTGCCCCCCCGCAGTCATGGGATTTTCCCGTTTGGGAGAAAGTATATACACAAAACCAGACCATGGCAAGAAATTTCCACGAACATTTCCACCAACAACATTCAATTCCCATATTTTCTGACTCTTTCCCCTCCTTCACCCCAGTATAACCCCAACCAGAACATAGATTCAATGCTGAGAAAAGCTGAATTACATACTCGGGTTTTGTAGGCGACCTTCTGCGACCAAGGTTCCTCTTGTTATGTGGACGTTCCTCTACTCTGTATCACCACCCTTCTCCATAGCCTTTTTCACTCTTGCATTGCACGTCGAATGACCTTGCCTACTACACCAGCCTGCCTTATTTCTTGTCTTACCACCTTGTCCATTTCCCTAACAGGTATTCATGCCGAAGAACACTACACCCCCTGCCTTGAGCATGTGGGCGACGATGGTAATCAATGCTTGGGTAATACGCATGGTTGTGCCTAGGCTGGCCTGACTGACGACCTACATCCCGATTGGGAGAATATGCTATTCATTATTATGTGCATGGTGAATGCGCAATTATGTATTCATATTCAATCAATTGATTTCAAAATTTATGGGTATACTTAGTTTAACCAATCCCTACACT
>APFE030660293.1:86289-148906 GCA_000404065.3 Pinus taeda | reverse complement strand
GAATAGTCCATAATATAATGAATACAAAATTCCTCGCAACCTGGATGGTGGAAACTAGATCCAGGGTCTTCACTTCTACGTCCCGAAACAGTACGATTCTATCCATGCGATTGAATGTGTTGAAGTCGAACATGATAGAAACGGCTTGATTACCAGTCAATGATGTAAACTGTTAACAAGCGTGAGAGAAACCACCAATAATGACAATGGCTCTCAAAGTACTCAACACAACAATCCATGAGATGTGATAAGATGTGTTGATGTCGAACATGTCATGGGATCCCTTGATCGAAAGTTAATGATGTAAACTGTCGTCAAAGGCGAGAAACCTGCCATTGAGGCATGCAGATCTCAAGGTACTGGCGATTCCTAGATCATCTTTCTAGATAATGAGTGGAAGTCGATAGAAAGCGATCCGTCGTAGGCAAGCCCACAACACGAAATCATAGATCAAGCTGAAGAAATTTAGTTGCAAGGACTGACTCAGGGATGGTCAAGATGGATGATAAACATTTTGCAGATGAATGGCTTATTTGCACTGACCTCTTGAACACATAACGACACGAAAGATGGTTTGGTGACAATTGACCCAAAGTTAATACCCAGAAACCCGCTGAAGACTTTCAATATGGTTTGATCAACTGTTAGGTAAAGGATTTCCCAACCCAGGTGAATGAAAGTGTCGTGTTCAAGAGTGGTTATAAAGTATGACAAACAGACTCATTTTTCTCTCTTTCCCCCGACCATTTATGGCAAGTACCTCTTTATTTTTTACAAGCTTGAGGAGGATAGCATATGCTTGATGATGAAGAGCAAGAAACTGGAGTGCCGAATGCAAAATAGGTGAAACATGCAGAGGAAAGGAAGTGGTACAAGACCCTGTGAATTTCACATAGAACTTTCCGGAATGCAGGTTGTAAAGGGTAACAATGCGGAAAGGTGGGGTAAATGCAGGTAACATGAGATCATTGTTATATCCAGAACCTATAGATTAAATAGCTTACTGCAAATCTTCTGGTGGTTAAGGTCAACATAGGCAAACTCATCATAGATACCCTGCGGAATTTAACCCAAAAAGAAAAAAATGCACCATGATAAAGGTTAGTTGAAATATGAACACACCATAATATAAACACGATTTATCCAAGTAAACTTTAAAAATAAATAAGAACCAAAGAATGGTTATAATCATTTTTTGCTTCAATATTGTTGTATATCTAACAACAGTCATGTTAGAAAGCACATTGGGTTACATACACTAAATCTATACCAATGGGTAAACATATCATAAAGATATCATTTGAATTCCCCTCCAAAGAAAAATAATAACAATAAACTTAACAGAAATGCAATACACCCACATCAATAGTAAAAGTGCAATATGGAATATTGCTAATGGAATAGGAATAGAATATATTATAATAAAACATATTATCATATTCCACTAACAATATAATTATTTTAGTTTTTTAATCATACCAGTTTGTTTGCATAAACCACAATTGTTTAACGGCTCAGTTACAAAAACTGCAACGTCTTAACCAAATTTTTGACCAGGTGAAATTTATTAATGCAAAACCTGTTTTAAGCTAACAAAAATAGGCTAAACATTTTACGACTGGCCACACTTTTAGTGTGACACCGTTTCTGTGCCCAATATGTACGAAATCACGCTTTACATTTGTAACTGATATCAGCGTTCCATTGTTTCTGTACCCGATATGTAAGAAGCCATGTTTAACCTCTCCTTTATTCGGTATTAACAATAGAACTATAACTCTTAAAATAGATATACAAGAGTTGGGCAGAAAAGCCTCGTACTATACACAAAAAAAGGCCACATAATTCCACCCTGTTCATTTGATTTGTTCATCCGGCTAACCAGGCATAACATAAATCACTCGATCCCATTCTTAATGAATAATTTATTTGCACCGACGAAATATAACATAATTATACACTTTTCTTCCAACATCTTCCTTTTTGCAAAAGCATGTGGATGACAGGAAAAATTAATAAATAAAATAATAGAATTTACAAGACTTCCCCAGTGGGCATGGGCCTGCCCCCTTAAGACAGGAAAATGGCAGAATTGAGGAATCTCTTCTCACAAATTTTCTGCGTCTTGAAACTCCAGTTGAATTTAAATAAGTTTCATTAGATGCTTTTTTCCATATTTCGATCAAGCAGTATTTGAGCAGTAGTTGTATTCAAGCCTGTAGATCGATGCTCCACAGGATTATAAGAAGATTCATTCTGACACAGACAATCTGGCAAAGGGTTTGTATAGAATGCCTCTTCTGTACGGAACCTCTCCCTTCCTCTTGTTCCAGAAATAGGGCCTTTTCGTTTTCTAGGTGACCCTTGTCTGTCAATTATCAATGAAAACGTACTAAGTATTTTTTGCCTCCTCCCTGTAATGATTTATAAAAAGAGGCTGCTATTTACCATCAAAGCAGAATAAAGGCAATAGGTTGGATCCACTTACCGATTCTTGTGGATTTCAGTAATAATTGCAGAAAGACGCTTGCTGTCTCTGAGTTGTCCACGGTCTATCTTGTTGAACAGTGAGACAAGAGCTTTCCTAATAAATAAAATTAAAGATGGATAAAGACACTTGTTAACAGATATGAACTGCTCAACCATCCAATACACAAGTTTTAAACTCTCCCTTATAAAGTTTCCAAGATTCACCTGTCAGGAATAATTGTTTTGCTATGCCCCAGATAACGACGGTGACCTTCAACAGCTCGTGCCATGTTGCCAGAGTATGAAGGAACAAATACATTACTCTCTACTGAGACAATATAATCTAAAGCAGCCATTTGGGTTGCATGCGACATGAAAGGAGTCAGCTCTGCAGGAGCTAATTTTTCCTGTGAAAAAAACAAGATATAGCATACAAATGTCATTATATTCCACATAGCTCCATTTCCAATGCTGGGATCATCAAAATACTAGCCAATAAATAATCGATACGCTTTGAGAAGAAGAAATCTCGAAGAATAGGCACACTTGGTCAATTACTTGCATTGAACAAAAAATATGTTTAACAACTAACGGATTGCAAACGCTACAAAACACACCCGGAATGTCCTATCCCCCCATTAACATTCCACTCCAAAAAAACAAGATAGAAAAAAATAAAAACACGACTCCTCCATTTTGCTACTCATTTCACAGATCACATGTAATCTGAACACCAACTGTGCAAAATTTACAAAATAAGAACTGTACAGAGTATTTCAGTGAAGAGCACAACTAGCAGTATTTATCATATAATATTAAGCTGCTGGTTTTCATTCCACTTCTCAAACATAGATTGGAGCACTGACAAGGAAATACTGCACTGAGGTACAGTGAGGTTTGCAATTCCCAACCCCCCAAAGCATATTGTGTGTCAGGTATAGGCTATTTGCAAACAATCCACAAAAGTAAGTTCTCAATGCTCATAGGAGTACCAGAGTGAAACCAAAACTGTAGTCACCTAGACGAAAAGATCTAAAAATGGTGAACGTGTAATGGAAGTTATCAGCATGCTGAAAGGAACAGCCAATGTCATATGTGGGCCACAGATCTTCAGTGGGTGACAATAGCAATCTCTAGGTTTCAGACTATGGTGGCATCCCGAACAAAAGGAATCACATCTGATTGTGGTGGTCGGGGTAACCAAGCGACATAGTGATCTGTTTAAAATCTGTGAAAGATTTGAAGCTTTGAACTAATACAAATTTCAAAAGCAATAGTTGTGAGTATTAGCTTAAAAAATTCAGACTAAATGCTACACACATTAATTTGGGCACATTACCATGAAGTTGAAGTTTACACATTGCAAATTGGGGCACATTTAGCTTACTTCACAACGGATATAATAAAACCAGTATTGTATCAGGTTAGGTCAATTAGTTCAAAATTTGGAAAATCACCATGGGAAGTAAGGATTGGGGCTGCTTTGACACGATAAAATTGGTTCAATAGGTATCAGCAGCCCTACTCAATGCAAATGCTCATTATGCAATCTCAAACAAGTAAGACGGATCATATTAACACTGCATACCTGTATTCCTTCATTTTGTATGAGGATTGTACAGGTGATTTTCAACACATGACTCAAAGATTTGCAAGGTGGCATGCTAGTTCTAACCTTCCAACGGTTTGAATTTTGGTTGATGTTGCTTCTATTAGATGTTGTCTTGGTAGAAGAGATTAATTTTCTCCTCGATTTGATGGTCATGGCTTGGTTCTCTCTTAATGGACAGTGGGGCACCTATGTTTTGGTTGATGATTATGAGATTATATTTGATGCTATTATTTTACTACATGATGGTCACCCTTCACACAGTAGATGTGCCTCAGAATTATTTATCAGTGGTTATTTTGCACATGTCTCAGGTCGTTTGGACTCATGGATGGCTGGATTAGGGGAAAAATCCCTAGGAGCTTAGTCGAAGAGCTACTGGATGAGTTTGCAGGATGAACTCAACTTCTTGTGAGGTAATCTTTAAGATCTTTATTACTATTTCTCTTGTTGTTAAAGTATTATCTTGACATATGTATATGGAGTGACAATTTGATAGGCTCTCATCTTCCATTATGCAATCTTTGAATGTTTTGAATGTTGTTCATGGATGCATTATTCTCAGTACTTGATTAAATGCACATATATTTCATTTTGCAAGATCATAATGTTCCCAAGTGTTGGGCATTATTTGCTCTACTAATGTTTTTAGCTATATTTCGGAGTGACAATTTGATAGGCTCTCATCTTCCATTATGCTATCTTTGAATGTTTTGAATGTTGTTCATGTATGCATTTTTCTCAGTACTTGATTAAATGCACATATATTTCATTTTGCAAGATCATAATGTTCCCCAAGTGTTGGGCAGTATTTGCTCTACTAATGTTTTTAGCTATATTTCCGCAATTTGGGAAAACAAGAAAAGAGTTAATGTTGATTGAGTGTTTCAAACTTTCAGCCTTTTAATTTTTTTCATCATTAGAATTCACTCCCATTTGACCTTGATTTGACTCCATTTCCCAATGGAAAGACATTAATCTCTGGTCCTTCCAACCACTTTATCTGTTCAACCCATAAAAAAAAATATTTTGCTAGAATTTTTCTCTTCACTTCACCTTGGACCTTATTGCACAAGTTCTAGTAATCCTATTGTAAGGAAGCCCCCTGTGTGCCAAAGAAGAGCTCACTTAAAGTGCAGAATAGGATTGGTGAGATGACAGTGTACCCCTCTTAGTTACACCAAAGTCTTGCTTCAGCCTTATGACTTTATTTCAAAAAGTGAGGGTTTCTATGATAAAAAATTTGTGTTGTTGCTAAGGATAAAACCCACTTCCCCAAGACATTTGTAGATCAACTACATTCTTTGATGAGGGTATCTATTTGAAAATCATATTCTCATCTTGGCAAAACTCCATTGAAAAGAAGTCCTTGTTCTTTGCAAATTTTTGAAGATTCACCTTGGACACTCCACATGCTTGGTATGAGATATTATTTTGTATTTTCAGATTTTATATCAAGTTGTATATGCAAATGAAAATTTATGGCACCATGGGAATTTCATGAATTTGATCATCCTATTTACCAAAATGTACCCAAATGTTTATTCTCCAAAATGGTTGAAGCATCTTCCAAAGTTTGATGGGGATGCTCCTTTTGCAACTCAACAAATCACATCATTTATGAAATTTGTTTCAAAGCTCAACATAACAGATGACGATGTCTTGACTCTTGACAGGACTATTTGTGTAATCCATCCAAAGACTTGGATCAAGTATTGTTGTAGGCCAAGGACACAGATTTGATCCAAGTCTTCCTCAAATGTTAGGATCCTTGCTATGAAGAGGAGAAGTATTAAGAGATTCTTGAAGACTTTGAGGCAGCCTTACATAAAAATGAAGAAGCACCTCATCATCCTATGCAGGATCAAGCACATGAAAAATATATGGATGAACATTCTCGTGTTTCCATGGTAGAATAAGAGCCACATCTTAATTACAATGAAGATCAAATGTATGAATAAAATTTTGATGAATCTTTTGAAGATAAAGCACTCTCAAGGTGTCTATTGAAGACAAAGACCAAGAGCATTGAGAAGAAAGCAGTCAAGTCTAAATGCCATCAATTCATGAAGACAAGGGTTTGGTAAGCCATGATCCTCCACAAATTTCTTAACTTAATAATGCATTGGAAATAGATATGTTTGACAATGAAGCCTTAAAGAATGAACATGTTCAGATTTATATATTTCTTCATATATTGAAGAAAAGGGCAGCCAAAGGGATGAAGATATAGATGTTAATTTTCATATTGTTAATCAGAGTTTGGGTATGGATTTTTGGGAGCTTCGTGGAAACCTCATTTATGACAATGATTTGGATGAATCTAGTAAATAAATTCCAGAATTTTTGCCTTTGGAGCAGAGCTTCATGGAAACCTCATTTACGGCATTGATTTGGATGAATCTAGTAAAGATATTGCAGATTTTTCCTTTGTAGCAGAGCTTCATGGAAACCTCATTTATGCACTGATTTGGATGAATCTAGTAAAGAAATTGCAGAACTTTTGCCTTTGGAGCAGCCATCTATAGTACGTGAATTTTCAGAAAATTACAATATTAATTTTCAGAGATGTCCTCTTACGAATAATTCAAAAACTTCCAGACTAGAGATACCATTGATCATGAAACCATTGATCATGAAACCGCAGAAATTTATTTGGGTAATTTACAGGTATGATGATGCAGGATGATGGTGTTTTGCTCCATTTTATGGGGCATGTGTATGACAATCACTATTTAGAAATTTTCCAACCACATTGTCTGATACACAGGTTAGAATTTTTGCAGTGAAGAGGATGTGATTTCAGTGATGAAAATGTACAAATTTTTAGCCATCATCCCCTCTAAATTTTGTAAAATGTGTATGAAAAGTCAGCATTAGAGGACCCCTTTTATGGCTGTAAATCGCAGATGTTTGAAGATTTTCATAGCAGAAATTTACAGCCACCTCTCTTCATTTTTTCCTCAATATGTCATTAAAAATCCAGCTGAGAAATTTTATGGCTGTAAATCACAGATGTTTGAAGATTTTCATAGCAGAAATTTCCAGCCACCTCTCTTCATTTTTTCCTCAATATGTCATTAAAAATCCAGCTGAGAAATATGTTTTTGGTGTTGAAATATGTACGTGTAAAAGAATTTCAATTTATGGCTTATTGTGAAGGTTCCCTAAATTTGGGGCAAAATATTTTCTTAAAATCTGAACTTTCAAATCATATCTCACCTTCCTATTTGTTGGAAGGCATCAAAGATGTATTTTGCAGATTACTTGTGAAACCTGTTGTCACCTAAGATGTGCACCTAAATTAGCGTGGGAAGAGTCCTCAATCCCCCAAGGTGTGGCCTTATAGGTGAAATGTTCAGAGAAGGGGCTGTCACCTATTCCCAACTCTCTCCGTTTTAGCGCTCTCCTCACTAAGCTAAGGGGGATAGTCCCTAAAAGAAAGATATCTAGAGGAGAATTCGTTAATGATAACAAGCCCTAGGAGATAATAGGCAAGGCAATCACCATTCAATATAGCTTAAATTTAGAGATTAATTAACAACTATGAATGTTTTTGAGAATGTAAACATCGACTTAGTAAAATTTGCAGGATAAAAACACTTCAGGAGAACGGAGAGAAGGATAAAAATAATCGTAGGAGCTAGGGTTTAGAGTGTCTGAACCACTGTCACAAACTCTGGCGGAGGGCAGAGCCCTGTTAGCAGAGCTCTGTAGGCGCGGGCAGGCCTTGGCCCAACAAATGAGGAGAGCGGAGTCCAATGGGGCCCCATCATACAAGCAGGCAATGATGGTTGAAGGAAAGGCCCCACTGGAAGGGGTGCAGATATCAGGATCTGAGAATGCAGGAAAGGATGGGCTAAGCAAGAAGGAAAAAATGGGTGGGCAAACCATGGAAACCCAAAACCAAAAACGAACTGATGACATCAAGATTTCAGAAGGAAGAGACAAAAAGAACCCCAATCCTGAGATGGTTCAACAAGAAGTAGGAGGAAGAAATAAAAAATCTGTGGACGCGGAAGCTCCGCCCCAGTATGAAACAGATCAAGAAGGGTCGGCCGCAAGAACCAGAAAACAGGAGGTCCCGGGGCACTACAAGCCCAAAACTACGGAAAGCGTGCGAGTGATTATTACCGACCCTGAGATGCAGGCTTACAAAGACCATATGTCAGTACATGCTGTGATCTGTAAGTTCATGGGCTTCTGGCCTACAGAAAGAGCCCTCTGCTTGTGGATCAAACAACAGTGGAAGCCAAAAGGGAAGTCAGGCTACATCTGGGAGCCAAAGGTTTCTTTATTGTAGTCTTCATGAACCTGGACGACAGGAATCGAATCTTCGATGGAGGACCATACTTTTATGCCTCAGCAGGCCAATATATGAGACCATGGAAACCCAACTTTGCTCCAGAATGGGAGACTTTCAAGCATGTACCTGTTTGGATTCGCCTATTCTCCCTCCCCATTGATTACTGGAGACCTACAGCGCTGGAGCAAATAGGCAACAAGTTGGGAACCTTCATCAAAGCCTTGGAGGCAACCCTGCAAAAAAAGTACACTTGTGCAATAATTTGTGTTGAGATGGATGTCCTAGGTGCCCTTCATGAAGGTCTTTGGTTAGAATTCAGAGATGAAGTTTTCTTTCAAGCCATCGATTATGAACAAATTCCATTTCGGTGTCAGAAATGCCACAAACATGGACATTTGTTCAGGGAATGCCCAATGAACAAGCCTATCGAGAAATCCAAAGAAAACTCAGGCAAGTTTCAAGAAGGTTTCACCCGTCCCATGGGTAGGCATAGAGCCAACAGGAAATATCAACCCAAAACTAGCACCTCCATCAAAAGCACAGTCAATGCTTTTGAAGTTCTTGGATCCGACTCGGAGGCAGCTGAAGCCCCCCCAGGCAACAAATCTATCGCAAGATATCTAGGATGATCCAGCACAGAAAACCCTAGATCCCAATCCAAATTCGACAAGCGACGCCCTACTATTTCAGGGACCCACAGAAGAATTAGAGGAAGATGCGGAAATGATAGTCAGTGAAACAAGGACAGAGGATATGGATCTAAGTGACATTCTAGAAAGGGAAGGCATGGAACTCCTAACCATGGTAGAGCAATGGAAGAAAAAAGGAATGGAACGTATCCCAGAGGAGGAAGTAGACAAAGTGAACTCTCTATTCATAGCAAGGCAAGATGCAGAGCTGAACATGCAGAAAAGAGGTTGTGGCACAACTAAGGGTCCGGGAGTTAAAACCCTAGATTGCATCAAAATAATATCAATCCTAAACATAGGAAAAAGAGAGGTCGACGCACGAACAATGAGGCACTTCAAGAGCTAGGTCAGATGCTCCTAAACTCAGGTAAGATGAAAACCAAAGCCCTTGAGTCTTTCATGCTTCTCTCTTAACCAAACTCTGTTAATTATGAAGATACTTTCTTGGAATGCTAGAGGGTTGAATAGCCAAAGGAAACAAAGACTTCTAAGAAAGAAAGTCACAAATGAAAAGCCTAACATGATTTTTTTGCAAGAAACTAAATGCTCCAGCCAAAAAATGAAAGTGATAAGCGAAAATTTGGGCAAAAGAAAGGAATACATAGATGTGGAAGGGAATGGAATGGAGGGAGGCCTGGCGACTCTCTGGAATCCTCACACCCTCCATCTCATCACCGCAAAGGCTTCTAGATCGTTCATTTCCCTGGAAATGAAAATCATAGGGGATTTCGACACCTACTTGTGTACTAATATTTATAGTCCCCAGAGACTATAGGACACACTGGTGATGCTAGACCGACTCTCCAAAATGCAGCATAGATACCCCACAGCTAAAGCGATCCATGGAGGAGATTTTAACATGATAACCTTACTAACAGAAAAGAAAGGAGGGGTGAGAATACTAAATCGAGATGCAGAGGCATTCAACAGCTTCATCAGAACAGCGAATCTTGTCGATATCTTCCCCAAAAACGGTTTATACTCCTGGAATAACAAAAGAGGAGGAGACAGGCAGATTGCCTCCAGACTTGACCGCTTTCTTATAAGAGAAGCCATCCTCTTGGAAGGGGTAACAGTAGAATCGGACATTATACCTTGTGGAGGCTCTGATCATTGGCCCATCACCATGGACGCAGCCATCCTCGACACCCCGAACAACAGACCCTTCAGGTTTGAGAAATTCTGGTTAAGTCATCCAAAATTCAAATCTAAAATTAAACACTGGTGGCATGAGCCGTTGGATACCAAAGGCACCAAAATGTACCGGTTCCATGCAAAACTAAAGCACCTCAAAGCTCAACTAAGATCCTGGAACCAAGAGGTCTTCGGTGACATCTTCAAAGACAAGCAGGTCCTAGAGGAACAGTTGGCTCAAATCCATACAAACTTGCTCCAAGGGGACATTACCCAGGAGGCCATTCACACAGAGCAAACACTCATGCAGAAATGGAATGATAGATGCCAGCAGGAAGAGATTCTCTGGAGGCAAAAATCTCGCATACAATGGCCCAAAGAAGGGGAAAAAATACCAAGTTCTTCCATCGCTCGGCTATAGATTACAGGTGCGCCAACAAAATCACCCAGCGGAAGGATGAACAAGGCACTCCCCTCCAAACTCATCAGGAAATCTCCTCCCTCCTCACTGATCACTTCAGCCAAATAGCAACGGAACCAGATACTAACAGGGAAGAAGCCATAAGGGAAGACATGACCTCCATTCCGAGGTTAATAACCAAAGATCAGAATAAATCTTTAGACCGCCCTGTAACCATGAAGGAGGTGGAAGAAGCAGTGAAAGGAATGCCCAATGGAAAGGCACCAGGTCCGGATGGTTTTACCATTGATTTTTACAAAGCTTGTTGGGATATTGTGAGTGTGGAAGTGTGGGAGGTGGTGGAAGATTCCCGGAAATCTTCTTCCATACTCAAATCCCTCAATTCTACCTTCATAGCCCTTATTCCCAAAGAGGAGGCATCAAGTACCCCTTCAAAGTTTCGTCCAATCACTTTGTGCAATGTTATCTATAAGATTATCTCCAAAGTAATGGCCAACAGACTGAAGCCAATTGTTCCTTCGATAATCTTAGAGGAGCAATCTGGCTATGTAGAGGGAAGACAAATCATGGACAATGTCTTGCTAGCTCAAGAAATGGTTAACACTCTTCAATCCCGGAAGAAAGCAAGAAAGCAAGTATGATCATACAACTGGACCTCTCAAAAGCCTATGATAAAGTCAGTTGGAGGTATCTGGAAGCCTTCAAATTTGCTCAATGCTGGATCAATTGGATTCTAGCCCTAATCAAATCCCCAAGATTTTCTATCCTAGTCAATGGAGCTCCCACCTTCCCCTTTGCTCCCTCCAGAGGCATTCGTCAAGGGGATTTTATTTTCCCTTTCCTTTTTGTCATCTTAATGGAAGGCCTGAGTCGCATCATCAAAAGAGCGAATGAGGAGAACATAATACAGGGCCTCCAACCCGAGCCATCTTGCCCAGCCACTACTCACCAACAGTTTGAGGACGATACCATGCTCCATGGATCCCCAATGATTCGGGAAGCTCAAAGTCTCAAAATCATTCTCAATCTCTTCAGTAAAGCTACAGGTATGGACCTTAATCTGGACAAATCCTCCATTTTCTTTTTCAATACTCACTTAGCGATCCAGAAAAATCTCACCACCATCCTTAGATTCAAAAGGCAAAACCTACCTTCTAAGTATCTAGGAATCCCTCTAACCGATAAACCTTGGCAAAAGATCCACTGGGAGAAACTGCTTTCTAACCTTGAAAATCAAATCAAACACTGGACTAATAGAGCCCTTAACTTCGTTGGCCAGCTTGTCCTAACTAAAGTTGTCCTACAGACCATCCCTCAGTATATGCTCTCCCTTCTTCCGGCCCCCAAAGGAGTTCTCCAGAAGATCAAAAACATTCAAAGAACCTTCCTATGGTCGGGAAATTCTAATAAACAGAAATGGACCCTACTAGGTTGGGAGAAACTCTGTAAACCCAGGATCCTTGGTGGTTTGGGACTTCTAGACCCAGACACTGTTAACAGAGCCTGTGGCGCCAAACTCTGGTGGAGGTGGGTTAAAGAACCATAGACACCCTGGGCCAGGCTGTGTCAAGCCAAGTATGTTGAAAACTGGAGCCCTCAAGATCTAATTCGATTGACCAACCCTCCAGCAAGCTCCCCCATTTGGAACCTAGCTAAGGCTAATCGAAACATTATACAGCAGCACTGCTTCTGGGAAATATGTAATGGCACCACAACTCTCTTTTGGGAGGATGCTTGGCAGGAACTTCCCAAGCTTGAAAGTCCTAACTATCTGCCCCTGCAGCAAAGGTACCAGGAACAAGGAAAATTCACGGCGAACCAATACTGGAAAGACAATAATGTGGACCAGCACTGGAGACATTGGGACTCAAAGAACACTCCACAGGAAGATGGAATGGATAACCTTCTCTTATCCTTGCATTCTTGTCTAGATAAAAGGAAAATCCTGAGAGACTCTCAGAATGAAGATCAACTGAGATGGGACAAACTTGAGGGGGGTACCTTCACCTTGAAGGAAGCCAGACTTTATTTAGAAGACAGGAGTCAAGAAAGGAAAGTGAATTGGCACAACAATGTATGGGACACAACCATCTGGCCGAAGATAAAAACCTTCTTATGGCTCTTAATGCATTGTAAGATCCTAACTTGGGAGAACCTGCGCAAAAAAGGATTCAAAGGTCCATCCCGATGTCCCCTCTGTGAGAGAGAAGAGGAAACGATGAATCATCTCCTCAACAACTGTGAATGAACCAATAAACTCTGGATTTGGATGGAGGAAATCTTTAAACAAACAGACAGAATCAGAGAATCTATACAGGATAGCATAGCAAATTGGAGAACCAATTATTCCAGTTGTGACACAGTAAACATCCTATGGAAGCTAAGCCTTGGTTTCGTAGTCTGGTCTACTTGGAAAGAAAGAAACAGAAGAATTTTTAAGAAAGTCTCCAGGCCGCTAGAAACCATTAAAACAGATATCATGCAAAACATGCGTGAAACAACCCTCACCAGGTGTAACGTTGAACAGGGGATCGAGTCATCAGCAAATGATAGGCAAATTCTGCAGTTTTTTGGGATAATAACTGCTACTGATCTCGTCTCTTTGGTGCAGAGACATCTTCCCGTTTCTTCTCATATCTCCTGGCAACCTCCTCAATCAGGATTTCACAAGTTTAATTTTGATGGTGCCTCTCGAGGCAACCCTAAACCTGCAGGCCTAGGAGGTGTAGTTCGCAACAACACAGGCGAAATTCTTCACATCTTCAGTCAATCTATGGGGGAAGCCACCAACAATGAGGCCGAATTCGCGGCGTTAGAGCAAGGATTACAAATCCTAATTCGTTTGGGGGAAGGGGCTACAGTGGTGGAAGGAGATTCGCTCCTAGCTATCAACGCAACGAGAAAATTACAAACTGGTACGCGGCCTAAAAAGGTTACGAAGCACTAGAGACTAGCTAAAGTAACAAAGCTCATAGCCAAACATCTTTCAGTTCTCGATGGGGAGGTTTTGTACGCTGTCAGGTGAAATGCAAATGCTATGGAGGATTGCCTTGCAAACCACGGGGTCGACCCTCGAAATGATAACTTGGACACCTGTTGGCAGGACGTCGCGTGTGAGGATCTTCGAGATTTACAACTCCCCAGACAAGACCTTATTGGCATGACTGAAGAGTTGAACGGCATCCATGGGACCGCTCATCAATAATTCATGAAGCCAACAAAGCTCATAGCCAAACATCTTTCAGTTCTCGATGGGGTGGTTTTGCAGGCCGTCAGGTGAAATGCAAATGCTATGGCGGATTGCCTTGCAAACCACAGGGTCGACCCTCGAAATGATAACTTGGACACCTGTTGGCAGGACGTCGCGTGTGAGGATCTTCGGGACAGATGTTTACAACTCTCCAGACAAGACCTTATTGGCATGACTGGAGAGCTTAACAGCATCCATGGGACCGCTCATCAATAATTCATGAAGCCAACCATAATTGACCACTCCTGAATTCATAATGCCCTAAAGTGGCACCGCGAATGGAAGTCCTATGGTTCATATCGGGAGGGGGGGAAGATCCATCACAAGGATGAAGGTCAGATCACACATCTCGTATCAGAGGACACGTGGTCTAGTTTCCGTAGTAATAAGTGTGGTAATACGATTATAATCCACTGTGATCATGAAAAAGGTAGTCAATAACCGGATGATGATTATAACTGTCGGGAATAAGGAGGCTTCGCTTGGGGTCGAGCACCCTCACATTGCACCTTCAATTATAAATACATTGACCTCAAGAATTATTTATACCTGCCCTAGATATCTCTCAAAACTAAGCCTTGTGCGCACAGTATGGTATATAGGAACCTGTTTATCAATCGTCGACACCTGCAATAGCATCATGGCGAACAGAGTCAATCGTAGTGCTAGAGCAACCAAGGAGTTGAAAAGAGCTCGAGAGATCTATGAGGCCTCTGTCTCCAAAAAGGGCAAACAGCATATTGAAGAACTTCAAGTAAAGGTGAACGAAGGCCAGGAAGGGTTGGACATCAATACTATCGGTGAGGTTGATTGGCTCTCGGACCCGGGTACTCCTGCCACCAGGGCCACTCAATTCCTAGGAACTCAGAGTGAGGCTTGGCGAATGAAAACCATGCTCGCCAAAGCACTGAGCATGCAAGGAGCAACCCTGAAAGATGCCTACCAAGCAAACTCTCTAGCCTCAGCCAAAAAATTTGCGAGGCTAGACAAGCTGCAAATCAACATGAAGGCCCTCACGGAGGAACTAAGAATGTTGCCTCAGAGCCTGGGAGCATTCGTTCGGCTCCTCAAGCTCTCTATCTGCCAGGGGATTAATGTAGCTATTGACATCCCGGAGGACGATTTCAAAACTACCACCATCAAATGCCACAAGTCCCGGAATGATCCCAAGGAAGGTGAGGAAGCTGGTCAAAGTGTTGTTGCTCCTCATGACTATGTAGAAATCGACCAGTGAGTACCAAGGAGGCGGTTATCTACAATGGGCTACAGTCTACCCTCTGTTGTTTAGTTTTCTTTCTAGTGTCTATTGATTGTTTAATGAGACGGGCCATTCAAAAGACCCTATGGCAATTTTGACTCTAGTTTTGTCTAGTAGCCCTGTGAGGTTGGCCATTATTCGTGTCAATATTTGTTTGATCAAGGTTCTGTTCGGGTAGGCCTCGTGCTCCTTGAAGCCTTGTAGGTAGATTTGTTCTGTCTGGCCTGCTTTTCTCTACTCTTTCTGAAAATCGCAGACCCATTTTGTAACCTAAGTTGCACGAAACAGGGAAACGAGTACGAGTTTCCGAAACGGGAAGCAATACGAAACGCGACCACCCCAAATTTTGGAAACGGGGAAACGCGAATATATATATATATATATATATATATATATATTAGGACATTTAAGAAACAAATGTGCAATCATAAAGCATATATGAGACATCTGATTTTTCACATTATGATAAAATTGTTAAATTGTCAATGCATAAACTATAAGTCTCTAAATTTACATCACATTTACTCATGAATGATCACATAATGAAAATAGAAATATCCAAAACCAGCCACGAGAAATTTCTAATTTCTTGTCTCGTGCTTGATTGGAAGTCTCCTCCTACATAGTCGAATGACTTTAGTGCTCTTGATTAAATACAAGTTTCATACCCTAGTACCCTACATGCTCTTCATTATTGGGAGTCTCCCCTGCATAGAGGGCTTAGTTCTCTTGATTAAATACAAGTTCCATACCCTAGTACATGATAAAATCCAATGGAAACATTGCAATCCCCCTAATCCTAAAATGTTGAAAAACAAATAAGTCTACTCGATTTTGAGTGAGATCTAAAATTCTACTTTCTCCATATGAAATCCAATGAGGGCAAAACCACTCTCAAACACACTAAGTCATTTCATGGTAATGTTAAAAATTTAAGTAGAAGGATGAAAATGAAAAATAAGGGAGAATATCACTTTTACTTTAAGAATTTAACATTACCATGAACTGCATATCAACACTAGGGCAAAAATTCACTTATAACTTTAGACAGGCATCTAGAAGAAACTAGAAGTCAATAGGATAACCTAAAAACAAATTAGAAAACAAACTAATTTTTTTTTTTAAACACAAGTAAAAAGTTGAAACGTGAGTCGTACGGCACGCGTTTCAGGGCCGTACCAAACGCGTTTCAGCGTTTCGTACCCGTTTCCGTACAGAAACGCCCCCTTGCCCTACGTGTCCTGCAACATAGACATCAACTGATTTACACAAAAAAGAGAATGTAAACATCAATAAAATAGATTCAATGAAATCAACAAGATATCCTGCAAGATAAGTATGAGAGACCAGTGCCTTTAGAGATTACTTGCAAGAAACAATATGCTCAATAAGAAATTATGATACTTGCAATTGAAAAATGATCTTTCAAGTTACAAGAATAGCAATGTTGCAAGACAAGCATTAGTGATCTAAAACCACAATTGATTATAAACAATTTTAGCTCTCTCCTCACTAAGCTAAGGGGGATAGTCCCTAAAAGAAAGATATCTAAAAGAAAATTTGTTAATGATAACAAGACCTAGGATAATAGGCAAGGCAATCACCGTTCAATATAACTTGAATTTAGAGATTAATTAACAACTATAAATGTTTCTGAGAATGTAAACATCAATAAAATAGGTTCAATGAAATCAACAAGATATCCTGCAAGATAAGTATGAGAGACCAGTGCCTTTAGAGATAACTTGCAAGAAACAATATGCTCAATAAGAAATTATGATACTTGCAATTGAAAAATGATCTTTAAAGTTACAAGAATAGCAATGTTGCAAGACAAGCATTAGCGATCTAAAACCACAATTGATTATAAACAATTTAGAGATATGAGCAACAATATTTTAAAATAAAACTCGCAAGAGAAGAAAGCTTGTACTTAAAGCAAGATGCTCCAAAATGATACAATCATCAAAATGTTAGTTTTTGTAGCATCAAATGTGTTCCAGCCATGAAATTTGGTGGAGAGGCTAGAATACAGGAGATCTCCAAAACCCAGAAATCGTTTCTGAAAATTCTACCTAAAAATGACTTAATTAGATTATTATCCAGTTTTTAAATATTTCCTAGGGCTAAACTTAGGGAATATGGTTAATTAATCAATATTAATTAAGTCAAGGCATGAATCATCTAGAAACTCACACAAATCGACTCCAAGATGATCCTAGCCATCAATTATGTTTTAATCTTGGTCGTTGGTACTCCAACAGGGGATTATACAAGGAGGTCAATGTGGTGATTGATAATACACTTGAGAGGTTCGATTTCATGAGCAGATCAATTTCCTGAGTAGCAACAGCCAGTTGTCGAAGAGAGAGCCTGAGATCGAAGCAATGAGAGAGGGGCAGAGACAGTGAAGCCAGAGGAAGATTTCCATATCCGATGAATGCATTTGCAGAGAAGCAAAAGAGCCACAGAGAGGCTGACGTTGGGGTAGCGCAATAGCCTCTAGAGGCAGTGTCAATTCTGCAAAGGAAAGACGAGTTTCAATGCTAGAAGCTGGACAAAGGTTCCAAGACCAGGAGAGACATTTTCCGAGACGGCTTGAGGAGAGGTTGATTCACATTGAGTGCAGAAGGGACTATGCTAGGTTGACGTAGTAGCTGCACAAAGGCAGTTTGGATGGCTCGCTTAGAGTTGTGGTCAAGGCCCGAATTTGCCTGTGGGGTGAGGAAATTTTCTCACTAGATTTTTGCCAATAATATCCCTGCAGGATTGCCAGTATTCGACATTTAAATTGTACTCAGATTATTTCACTACTACTTAATAATAAAAACCCTCAGCTGTAGCACTAGTTTTCCCAAGTCGGGTTTTTCCGAGAATTTTTGTCCAAAAACAATTGTGTTATTTTTATGTGTGTTTGCTAGTATTTCTTCCAGCGTTTATTCTTCTACAGTTTTATTTGTGTAGATTGCAGTGTGATTTATTTAGTATTTGGTGTATGATGTTGTAGCACACAGTAAATAAATTGTTAAATTAAATTAACAATTAGGAGGATAATTTCTAGTTGCTGCAATAGGATTCTAGTTTGGAATTTTCACATGGTATCAGAGTGCAGTTGATCAACCGGAAAGCTCAAATACGAAGAGAGAACGAATTTCGCTGCTCATTGTGGGTAGCAGGCCGAAATTCCCAAGGGCAGCATAGTCATTCTACCAGGAGACCAAGTTACTTGAGGAGGTTCAAATTTTTTGAGTGGGGCAGAAAAA
Source organism: Pinus taeda (assembly GCA_000404065.3). Lineage (NCBI taxonomy): Eukaryota > Viridiplantae > Streptophyta > Pinopsida > Pinales > Pinaceae > Pinus > Pinus taeda. The sequence goes on along the minus strand of APFE030660293.1, from coordinate 130,507 downwards.
TTCAATCCCACCAAATCGAGTGATTCTAGAGGCACAGGGAGCAGCACATATTTTTTGTTGAGCAAATCTCTAGCTGGACGCAGTGGTTTTTGTAGCAATTTGCTAGAGCAAATCCAGCGTCAGGTGGAAGGAAGAAGAGCACACAGGGAAAAATTTCCTCAGGAAACTTCTAGTCTCAAGAAGTTCTTTTTTTTTTCTCCTTGCAGATCAACAGTCGTTGTGAGCAGATCTTCTCACTCCAAAAGGGAGTGTGAATAGCAGAGCAGCAGCTAAGCAAACGGAAAGAGGAGATTTTCAACACTTTGTTGAGATGGCCATTGCTAGGCTTCATACTCAGGACAGGTTGGATGGGGCTTCCAAATATGTCAACTGAACGGCAAGGATGTCCTTTCCTCTAAATGAGTTTGGCCTGAAAACATATATTGATGCAGTGGTAGTAGTTCCCCAAGATGCAGATCAACTGAAGGAGTACAGAAAGGAGATGGCACGGACAAAACGTTTGTTCCTAGATGGTGTCCGAGATCATATTGTTTCACACATCGCTGGAAAAGATACAGTCAAAGCGATGTCGGATGCTCTCTCTACATTGTACCAAGGTACTTCTGACCAACGGAAAATGTATTTAAAGGAGAAGTTGATGTGTGTAAGATGCAAAAGGGGAAAGGCATAAACCCCTTCCTCACCAGGATTTAGGAGATCCTAGACCAGCTTGCAGCTGTTGGGGCAGTGCCTCAACCCACGGAGCTAGTGTGATTGGCACTCAACAGTGTCTCAAAGGAGTGGCAGGTCTTCATCCAAAGTATCTTGGGCAAAGATACCCTGCCAAGGTGGGATAAGATGTAGGCCGATTTGTAGCAGGAGTTGACACGAGCTCTATTGAACAGCTCCATGAATCGCATCAGCAGCGGATCGAAGCAGGTGAAGGAGGATAATGTGGCCCTCGCATCGAAGGGTCCCAATCAGGCAGAAGGGCAAGGAGGAGAAGCAAGACAAGCCAGCAGCGTCAAAAGAGATCAATAGACTTTCCTCCAGGCTAGAGGAAGACTTCGCCATGTTTGTTGATATACCTCAAGGAGTGAGGTGGGGTGACTTGGTGTTGTAGCCCCAGAGTGCTACAGATGGGCAAGATCTTTGAGGATTCCACGTCATGGATCAATACCTTGCTACGAGGGCTTTGAACATTCAATAGCAAGATGGATCAATGACAGTTGATGCAATCAAATGCCAAAGTGACAGTTGATGCAGTCAGATTCCAAAGTGACAGTTGCAGAGACTAGTAGCAGTCAGATTTTGGGGAGCGCAATGCAGAGTTCGCAGCAATGTAGTTGGCACAATGCAGAGTCAGCAGCAACACAGATTCTTTAATGACAGTGCAAATAATAGCAATAGTCAGAGACTTGAGTGCCAAATGCATTACACTGATCATAGTTGATTCAGTATTTTGGATGATTTTCAATTGCAGCAGCAATAGATGAGAGGGAGTTGCAGTGTAAATGCAGTGTTGTAGTTCAGCAGGGTTAGCAGCAACACAGATGCAACGCATATCAAAGTTGCGCAGTGGTTGGTGGGCAATATGGCCAAACATCAACAACGTGACAGGAGATGATGCAAAAACAGGGGGTGCAGTAGCACTATAACAAATTCCTCGCTAAGAGGGAGGGTTATTTTTTGTAGCATCGGATGTGTTCTAGAAACAATTTGGTGGAGAGGCAAGAATATAGGAGATCTCCAAAACCCAGAAATAGTTTCTAGAAATTTTGCCTAGAAATGACTTAATTAAATTATTAACCAGTTTTTAAATATTTCCCAAGTCTAAATTTAGGGAATATGGTTAATTAATCAGTATTAATTAAGTCAAGGCGTGAATCATATAGAAACTCACACAGATCGACTCCAAGATGATCCTAGCCATCGTTTATGTTTTAATCTTGGTTGTTGGTGCTCCAACAGAGGATTATAAGAGGAGGTCGATGTGGTGATGGAGAATACACTTAAGAGGTTCGATTTCATTAGCAGATCAATTTCCTAAGTAGTAGCAATGAATTGGCAGAGAGAGAGCCTGAGATCAAAGCAGTGAGAGAGGGACAGAGACAGTGAAGTCGAAGGATGATTTCCAGATCCAGTGAGTGCATTTGCAGAGAGGTAGAAGAGCCACAAAGAGGCTAACGTTGGGGCTGCACAATAGCCTCTAGAGGCAGTTTCAATTCTACAGGGGAAAGACGAGTTTCAGTGTCAAAACTTGGACAGAGATTTCGTAGACCAGGAGAGACATTTTCCCATATAGCAACAGACCAGACGGCTTGAGTAGAGGGTGATTCAGGCTGAGTGTAGAAGGGACTGCGCTAGGGTGACATAGTAGCTGCACAGAGGAAGTTTGGACAACTCATTTGGCATTGTGGTCAAAGCCCAAGTTTGCCTGTGGGGTGAGGAAATTTCCTCACTGGATTTTTCCCAGTATTTTCTCTACAGGATTGCCAGTATTCGGAATCCACATTGTACTCTAATTATTTCACTGCTACTTAATAATAAAAACCCTCAGTTATTGCACTGATTTTCCCAAGTTGGGTTTTTCCGGGACTTTTGTCCAAAAACAACTGTGCTATTTTTATGTGTGCGCTAACATTTCTTCCAGCGTTTATTCTTCCACAGTTTTATTCGTGTAGATTACAGTGTGATTTATTCAGTATTTGTTGTAGCACACCGTAAATAAATTGTTAAATTAAATTAACAATTAGGAGAATAATTTCTGGTTGCTGCAACAGGATTCCAGTTTGGAATTTTCACACAAAAGACAATGAGCAAGAAATTGAAATAAACAAGTACAAGGATATTGAATGAAAACTTGCTAGTAAATGATTAGCTCATAATCCAAGGTATACAATAACCAATTGAATGCAAAGATGATAAGTGACTCTGTGAAAAAGAGTGTTCTTGGTTAACTTTATTAGATGTCTAATTTAAGTTTGGACTTCCCCTCAATTCCTTCAACTTGATAAGGACTAAGGTTGTTGCAAGAAGGCTAAGGGCTCATTAATGATACCCCCTAGGACTTCAATACAACCTGTGTGTCTTCGTTCCTACAAGGGACTCGGTCACAAGAGAACTACAAGGTCACAAGTTTTAACCTTTGCTCCAAACTCAAATTTAGGGAGATTGAATGATAGTTCGGGAAGTTTGTCCTAAATTTCTATCAACCAAGCTTATGCTTAGAGGTAAATTTAGAGAATGCAATACGCAAACTAGATCTAAAATGAAAATTAGTTAATTGCTTCAAGTGAGATACAATTAGAATGAAATGCTTCACAAGCGAAATATCTTAAGATTTAGCAAAATACCATTCTACTTATATAATCAAATTAGCAATTAGCACTTTGAGCACAAATAATGATATTAATATGAGATTAGCTTATGTCAATGATCAATGAAGCCAGCAAAAATTTACTCAATGAAGCCAAGCGAATTAGATCAATTACAAATGAGATCAAGATATTGGAGCAACTTCAATGGAAATGTCAATTAGATCTAGATTTAGAAATGCTACTGCAACTAGATAATGAAATGAACAAGAAAAACTAGTCTAAACTAACAATGTAAAAGACAAGCTAGGGATTAGATCTAATGACTAGGCTAGCAAAAGAAAAGAAACAAGTGACTAACTATCCAAGAGGCTCTCTTGAGTCCTACCAAATGAGGAGACAAGGATATCAAGGGGAAGAAACCCCAAGCTCCCTTAAGCAAAAAAATTATTTTATTATATTACAAAATGAAACACTCTTAGAAAAAAGAGAAGGCTTAGATCTTAGAGGAGGGATTACAAGAAATGGAGCTTCAGTGAGCGTATCCCTTTCCTCAAAGAGCTAAAAGAATTTATCAAAATTATTTACAAAAAAAATTATGATGAACTTACAAGGAAATTCCTCCAAGAAAAACTCGCTAATCCTCCAAAAAAAATCACTCTCTTCCAAAAATAATTTTGCTTGAACTGCTAGATGCCCAAGAAGCAGGATTTTCGCACAAGAAGCAAGGAGAAGCCTCTCCTTTGCTTGCGTCTTAGAGAGACAGACCTCAAAAATGAAGACGACCTCTAGAAAAAATCGATCTTGCTTCAAAATGAAGACAAACTCCAAAAAAATTTGATCTTGAATTTTCCCAAAGGCTTAGATGATGGATCTATTCAAAAATCAAGCTTGAAATAGCCTTGAAACCCTAGCCATATAGGATCTGCGCAAGAGAGAGGAAATGTTTGATCAACAGACAAGTGCTAGCTTCAAAAATTAATTCTCTTTGATCCTGAAGCTTACACTTGGATCCTTCAAATTTGCAAGAAAATAGAGAAAAAATCCAAGATATATACAAGATAAATATATGTACAAAATGGATTAGAAATATATACAAAAATTTACATATCTACCAACCCAAATAGTGTGAGGACACCTCCGCTCTTGGGTAGCAAAATATAAGCTCTAAAATAGCTAGATATGGCAAATAAGTTGCATGATCTGAAAAATAAATGATTAGATTTGCAAGCTACAGCAACGAAACTCCCTTTAAAGTTATCTTATGATAAGCCTAAGATAGATCTAAGTGGGTTCTTCCACTTCTATGCCTTGAGAGTTGGTTGGTTCCACTGAAAAATCACTAAACGCCCAAGATTTGATTCAGAAAATAAAATCTCTACACACTTTCAAAAGAGATTGTTATATCCAAAAGGGATTAGATAGCAAAATGAAAAAGAAGACTAGGGGTCCAACCGAAAACCCACTAGCACTTCTAGATCTAGAGTGTGTCTCTAATCCAAATATTAATGCAAGCTACATGTACATCAATATATCCAAATCATGGCAAATGGAAATAAAAATTCAATTAACACTAGTAGAGCATTAAGAACAAATAAATTAGACAAATATTACCATAGATGTAGAAGAATAATACCAGAAATCATTAACCCCAAGGACTTATGTTTTATTAGCTCAAAAAAAATTTCAATACAAAGCAGAGCTTAGATAGCCAAGAGCTTGATTACAACTGATGTTAAGGTGTTACAATGAGGAGCTTAGAGCTCTATTTATAGAAAAAATATGAGAGGAGATCCCCCTCCAAGTGAAAACGTCTAGATCCAAGGGCCAACGGCTAGATCTCACCCAAAAAAAATCAAACCCTTGATGCACCAATCCAGATCTCATGAGCTTCATTCGGTAACTTAGGCTAGTTGTTGGGGGGGGGGGGGGTTCGCGGCACCTAGAATTAGGGGATGAATTCATCGCATTGAGAGGTGACAACCCACATGTACATGTTATGGAGTCAATCCCAAGCCCACATTCTCCATAAGGGGGTTGTCACTGATTAAGTTCCAATCCCGAGATATTTTAACAAACACCTTGAGGTAGCAATGGAGGCACATGAGGGGTAGGGAGTAAACTTATGGCACCAGGATGTCTTGACCCACATGTACATATTACAGACACTACCACCCCACATTCTTCTTAATGGGCATACCATTTACTAAGTTACATTCCTACAAGCCTTTACCCTCACACCTTGACGTAGCCATAAGGGCAATAGTAAGCGTCAGATAAACTTACGTCATCAAGAGGTCATGGATATCATTGACTAAGTTCCAACCCCACGGGCCTTTACCCTAACACCTTGAGGTGGCCATGAGGGCAACTAAAGTTGAGGGGTAAAATGTATGGCATCAAGAAGTCATGACACCCCAATACATATTACAAACTCAAGCCCACTCCTAGGTTCTCCTTCAAGTTTTCCAAACTGTTGTTAAGTGGGTTGTGGTCAAGTAGTTAAAGAAAAGCATTTTTAATGCTTAAAGCTAAAGTAAAAACTACTGAAAGATTTGTTATCATATATATACAACCAACAGAGTCATATTACGTACCGAATGGAAGTCTTGATAACCTTCACAACACATGAAAGAAACATATCTCAGCGAACAAGGCCAAGTACAAGTCCTAGGAAAATTTGGTGGAATAGATAACCCTCAATTATGGCATCTCAATTGAAGATAAGCCCACCTTTTCACAAAGGGTCATTTACAAAGTTAAAGAAAAAAGTGAGTCAATTACTAGAAATGAACAATAAGAACTACTATTAGTGAGTAGGTTATTATATCTTTTTTTTCTTTTATGCCTTTTCCTTAAGAAGATGTTTGTCCCATTTATCTTTAGTCAAGTTGTCCTCTAATATTTTGAAAATGCATTTTGCTATCTATACGTTCACATGGGTTTTCCGCTATAAGACGTCATAAAAATATATGAACATCTAATTTCAGATACTTTCAACCTTTATATTTGTCATGTTAGATTTTAGCATCACTACGATACCATTGCCAATGTATACTCACCATCCCTTTCCAAATGTAAGGGAGATATTTCATATTTGTTGGTCATGTTATATGATATATCTCCAAAGTAACTTGGGAAACTAGGAACTAGTTGGCAATGAAACTACCATGGGCAGTTTGTTGAGAAGTGTAGCAAGAAAGGCTCAATTTGACTTAGCCTTGGTCAAATTGAGAAAATTTGAAATTTCCACATCAGCAAACAACTTGGAGGCAATTAACTGAGGTGACATGGCTCTCGTCACACAGTTAGCTCAGTAAATTCGAGTTAGTGGGCTTGGAGTTCAGTGTACATGTGTTGATTGCTAAAATATAGAAATCCAGTTCAGTTATTTCCAATTGTACTCAGTTAAACTAGTTCTAATAGTTAATAGAACTAGTTGGAGGTCAGTTGTGTAGTGGGACAACAGCGTAATTTGATGACCATCAAGTTCACTGGTCAATCAACCAAAAATAGCTCATGCATGCAAGGAATTTGAATTACTCAATTGTGGTGGAGATTCCAATGCAGTGTAACATCAATTGTAAACTAGTCTTGAGTGTACAGGGGTTGCATGCAATCAATGATCAATCCTTGGGAATTATGCAATCATTTTTGGAAGAAATTCCTAAAGAATAGGGACTAATTTCCTCAGGATTTGCACAAGGAAATAGGAGCTCAAGTGGGGGCAAAAATTGACTAAGTTTGGGTCAGAGCTTCTCATTGAGCAGAGAGAATAGTTATTCTTTTGCAGGTTGAGCTCAGAGTTGGAGCTAGCAATTGTAATAAATTCTCTATTCATTTGATTAATGCAAGCAAGCTTAAGTGGTTTTTACCAATTGGTTTCCCCTAGATACATTTATGTACTTCTGTATGTGATTGATGCATGTTTGCGAATGTTGTTCTAAATTGTGAATTCATTTCCGCAGAGTAGTAGAGTAGAATTGTGTTTCATGATTTAGAATAAATTTCTTAAGCAGTTGCAATTCTATCACCAAATTTCTACATGGCATCAGAGCAGGATTCACATTGAAACAAGAATTTTGAAGTTGTTCCTTAAGAGATTCGAATTTGCAGCGTCAATGTAGCAGGATTTCCTCAGAGTTGAGAGAATGGCCTTTAATGCACTAAGATTAGAGTATGCCTTCGAAGACATCTTGAATTTCAATGCTTGGAAGGATCGCATGGAGGCAGTGCTTGATGACAATGGATTGTTGGATTATGTCAAGACAAATTCCAAAACCAGGATCAGTTGATGCCCAGAACCTAGCCCAATGTAAGAAAGATGTAGCCAAGGCGAGGAGAATAATCCTGGAGGGAGTGAGAGACCACGGTGTCTCAAATCTCCATGGCAAAGAGACATCATTTGCTATGTGGAAGGCACTAACTGAGCTATTCGAAAATAGCAGTGACCATTTAAAATTGGCCCCGAAATACAAACTTCGAAACATTAAGATGTAGAAGAATGATAAAATTCTGCAGTATCTCTCTAGATTTACATAAGTTCAGGACGACCTTGGAGGGGTTGGTGTGAATGTTGCAGAAGATGACCTGGTGAGCCTAGCTCTTCTAGGCCTTCCAAAATCCTAGCATAGCTACCAGGACTCAGTGAGGGTGAGGGAGAAATTACCGAATTGAGAACGCTTATGGTCTGATTTGGTACAAGAAGAAATCAAGCAAGATATCAAAGATGGAGTTTCATCCAAGGGAGAGGATGAATAAAATTTTGCATTAGTTAGGAATGGAAAGAAGGGCAAAGGGAAGAAATCTCAAACCAAAGCAGATTCTAGCAAAGGGGGCACGAAAAAAGACTTGTCCAAAATAAAATGCTTTAATTGTCATGAATTCAAGCACTATGCTACAAAGTGTCCACACAAAAAGTCTAGCAAGAAGAACTCACGAGGAGCAGTGAGTGAAGGATTAGCTTCACAGTTCGAGTTGGACTTCACACTGATCGCATGCATGGCCAGCACTGTGATGGGACGTGTGTGGTACTTGGACTCAAGTGCCTCGTTCCACATGACTGGGTGTAGAGAGTTGTTCAGTGACCTGGAGGAGAAAGATCTCCAGATGCATATTGAACTTGGGGATGACGAAAGGTACAGTGCTACTGGGATTGGTACAGTAACCTTTAAGAGGGAGTCAAGATCCCCTCTTCGCCTCAAAGATGTCATGTTTGTACCAGGCCTGAAGAAGAACCTCATCTCTGTAGCAGTTTTGGAAGACTGTGGCTATGATGTAATCTTTAGTAAAGGGAAAGCCTTTCTGAGACAAAGCCACTAGACAAGTGAAGCAAATCGAGGTTCGTGTGAAGAAATTGTACAAACTTGATGTGGAAGATTGCAGTGCATTAAGCAGTAAGGCAAAGAAAGTGCAGAGTCGAGATGTTGGTGAATTCTGGCACAAAAGCCTTAGTCATTTACACCATGGAGCCCTTCAAATTATGCTGCAAATAACCATTGGCCTCCCTAAAGGACCACTTGAACAGCAGGATGTCTGCAAGGGTTGTACCTTGGGGAAGTATGTAAAATCCACATTCTCGAGACAGCAAAGCAAATGCAATATTATAGAGAGTCCACTCTGATGTTTGTGGATCCTTCTCGACAACGTCCACTGCCAGTCATAAATACTATGTTATTTTTATTGATGATTTCTCAAAAAAGTATTGGATCTTCTTCATCAAGAATAAGGATGAGACATTCTCAAAATTTGAAGAATTCAAGGCACTAGTTGAGAAAAAGACCAGCAAGAAAGTGATGACTCTCAGGAGTGACAATGGAGGTGAGTATGTTTCGAATGACTTCAAGGACTTTTGTGCCAAAGAAGGAATTCGAAGAGAATTGACAGCTCCCCACAACCTACAACAAAATGGGGTAGCTGAGAGAAAGAACCGAAGCATTGTGGGAGTTGCGAGAGCTATGCTAAATGACCAAAGCCTGCCACTACATTTGTGGGCAAATGCATATAACACAATAGTGTACTTGCAAAACCGGAGTCCTCATTGGATTCTTCATATGATTACACTGGAGGAGGCCTTCTTAGAGAGAAAGTCGGATGTGTCTCACTTCAAGATTATTGGAGCCTCTATTTACTGCCATGTCTCCAAAGATTCGAGGAAGAAAGCCGACAGCAAAGTTGGGAGTTTTTGTGGGTTACACCGAAACTCCACACAATTACTGGGTGTACTTACCTTCCCTTAGAATGACAGTTGCGCGAAGGAAATTAAAGTTTGATGAGGAGAAAGCAATGAGATGCTCTCTTCAGAGGGAGCTTCAAAACCCACTAGAAGAGGAGCTTTTAGCTCCAAAGGAGGAGCCTCACGAAGTTGTGGTGCAGCCACCAATGGAGTAGCAAAGAGGAGGCAGAGTAGAGACATCCACTCAAGCAAAACCATCCAGAGAAGGTAGAAAAAGGACCAAGGAAGCTAAAAGAATGGTTTAAGATGCGAGGGATAATGTGGGAGCTCATTCAAATTTGCGCAAGCAAAGGAGGTCACCTAAGAGGTACACTGGCTACATGGCTCTAATGACTGAGGTTATAGAGACTAAGTCATCCTCTTTTGAGGAAGCAATTAAGCAACCAGATTGGGTTGATGCAATGGTGGAAGAATATGAATCCATCGTGACGAACACTATTTAGGACGTCCTCCCAAGACTGACAGATAAATCAATTATGGGTTCGAGATGGATCTTCAAAGTTAAGCATGCAACAGACAGAAGCATGAGAAGTATAAGGCCAAATTTGTGGCCAAAGGATTCTCTCTAGTTGAGGGAATTGACTATGAGGAAACGTTTCTCCCGTAGCAACGTATTCATCCATTATAAAAACTCTTGCACTGGTTGTGCAGATGGGGTGGGAGATCCACCAATTAGATGTAAAAACAACATTTCTCAATGGTGTTATTGAGGAGGAAGTGTACATAGAGCAACCAGAAGGTTTTGAAAGATTTGATCGAGAGCCTCATGTGTGCAAACTCAGGCGAGCATTGTACGGTCTCAAACATGCACCCCGAGCTTGGTAGACTCAGATTGATAGTTATCTCACTGGATTGAGCTTCACCAAAAGTGAACCAGATGCAGACCTATATCATATTTTGGTAGAAGGTAAATTGCTTATCATTTTTTTATATGTTGATGATTTAATATTGACAGGTAAGGACCTCGCAAGGGAATTTGAGATGAAAGACATGGGTCTCATTCACTACTTCGTTGGGCTAGAAGTATGGCAAGGTGATGGGGAATTGTTTGTCTCAAGGCAAGTATGCCACCGAGATACTGCATAGGTTTCGAATGGAGAGTTGTAAGCCCATGGAGACACCTCTAGTGACCAACTGGAGCAGTGTAGCACGACTCTTATAAGACCCGCAAGTCTTAACGCGTTTTATAGCGAGAAGAGTCACTCGCATAGAACCCGCGGTTTCTACCTGTACCAACCAAAACCCGCATAAAACTTGGGTACCCGCATTCAACCCGTGAAGACCCTCATAGGACCCGCATAAGACCCTCAAAATTCGATTTTTATTTTATTTTTATTTTATTTTTCTTTTTTATGCTTAAAATTTACCATATTTTAAGTTTTTTCTGTATTTTGCCAAGTCTTATTCGAGTCTTATATGGGTCGTTCCCGAGTGTTATACTGGTTGCCGAGTCAATAGCCAGACAAGTCTTATACGAGTACGAGTCGTGCAACATTGAACTGGAGGAAGGAGAATGCCATTTCAGGTGAAGAGGTTGATGCTACCATTTACCGGCGGCTAGTGGGTTCACTGATGTATCTTGTGAGCACACGACCAGATATGTGCTATGCAGTCAACCAACTGAGCCAAGTTATCGTTTAGCCGACCAAATTGTATTGGAAGGTAGCAAAGCATGTTTTACAACACCTCAAAGGAACTACCCAATATGAATTATGGTATAGACAGATAGAGGGAGTGAAGTTGTGTGGCTTCACAAATGCAAATTGGGCAAGGAGTCCATCTGACCGAAAGACTACATCAGGTGGAATTTTCAGTGTTGAGTCTGCAACAATTTCCTAGTACAGCAGGAAGCTAAGGTCTGTGGCGCTCAACTCAGCATAAGCTAAATACATGGTTGCAAGTCAAGCAGCATGTGAGGCAATCTAAATGAGAAAGATACTTGTGGGACTATTTGGTCATGAGATGGATCCAACTGTGACCTATTGTGATAATCAGAGTTGCATTAAGCTCTCTAAGAATTTTGTATTTCACAATCGATTAAAGCATATAGATATCTGGTATCATCATTTACAAGACTGTGTGTAGAGGAGAATAATATTGCTACAATACATTCTAACAAAGGAACAAAATGTTGACATCTTGACAAAAGGAAGTTTGAATTCCACAGGTGCAGGATAGGGGTGGTTTTAAATCCCTTTCTTGCTAAAAGGGAGTGTTGAGAAGTGTAGCAAGAAAGGATGAATTTAACTTAGACTTGGTCAAATTGAGAAAATTTGAAATTTCCACATCAACAAGCAACTTCGAGACAGTTAATTGGGGTGACATGGCTCTTGTCACCCAATTAGCTCAGTAAATTCGAGTTAGTGAGCTTGGAGTTCAGTATGCATGTGTTGATTGCTAATTTATAGCAATCCAGTTCAGTTATTTCTAGTTGTACTCAGTTAAACTAGTTCTAACAATTAATAGAACTAGTTGGAGGTCAGTTGTGCAATGGGACAACAATCTAACTCAGAGATCATCGAGCTAACTGATCAATCAACCAAAAATAGCTCATGCATGCAAGGAATTCAAATTGCTCAACTATGGTGGAAATTCCAAGGCAGTGTAATATCAATTGTAGACTAGTCTTGAGTGTACAGGTGTTGCATGCAATCAATGATCAATCCTTGGGAATTGCGCAATCATTTTTGGAAGAAATTCCTAAAAAATAGGGGCTAATTTACTCCGCATTTGCGCAAGGAAATAGGATTTCAAGTGGGAGCAAAAATTGACTAAGTTCGGGTCAAAGCTTCTCATTGAGCAGAGAGAACAGTTATTCTTTTGCAGGTTGAGCTCAGAGTTGGAGCTAGTGATTGTAATAGACCCTCTATTCATATGATTAATGCAAACATGCTTAAGGGGTTTTTACAGGTTGGTTTCCCCTAGATACATCTGTTTACTTGTGTATGTGATCGATGCATGTTTACGAATGTTGTTTTAAATTGTGAATTAATTTCCAGAGAGCAGTAGAGTAGAATTGTGTCTCTTGATTTTGATTAAATTTCTTGAGTAGTTGCAATTCTATCACCAAATTTCTACACAGTTTTCCATGCTTTTACATTTATTAATAGACACTCTCATCATGAGTTAGATTAAACTGCATACACAAGTTGCCTTCAAAACAATTCAACAAGTTATTGCTTTTGAACTTTGTTGTCGCTCAAATTATACAGGCACAGTGCAAGACCGACTCAGGTCGAGGGTTGTCACTCTAATCCCGACCTCTCTGTTCTAGTTGTCTCCCAACAGCAGGCTATGGGGAGTAGTCCTTGTGAAGGATAGAAATGCATTGGCAACCAACAAGTCCGAGGGACACAATTGAATGGCCTAGCCACTTGGCTGATTTAACAAGACTTACAGATTAGATTAGATTTAGGTGTGAGGCTAATGCCTTACGGAGTCAATTTCTTGCTTTCCATCGATTAAAGGCCAAGTAACCGATGAACAACCACTATTTGAATGCTTTACTATCCTATATGTTATGCAAATCCTAAGACCTAGGTGTGATGCAAGAATCTTCGTTATTTTTAATTATATGCCTATTCTAGGTGTATCCTTCCTCTTATCTATTTTGGAGCTAGTTTCTAGAGTAGGTTGTGAGAAAGAGGCCAAGGGGAAGCAAGCAAAGGCTTGATTAACGACACCTTCCCTCTGGTACTAACCACCCAGTGCCTCCAACACTGCAAAAATTGTGGCTCTGACAACAGCAAGGTCATCGTGTTAACCAATAAAGAGGTGCTAGGCTCCTCAAGCTAGATGAAAAGGTTGTCTTATTCTCTAACAACCAAGCTTATGCTTGGAGGTAAGTTATTAGATGCAAGACCAGTCCTAGAATGAGATGCAAGGAATATGAGTGCTTCTTGAGTTAATTGTTTAGTGTTCTTTAAGTACTTAGTATTGATTATCTTATAACAAGGTTCTTGACGATTATGGAAAATTTTGGTGGAAAGGGGGGATCATGCCGTCGATAGGCGAGAGGAAGTTGGACTGGCGATCAAGGTTTTAGGGTTCAACAAAGAGAGTGACAGAGGGTAACAGGTACCCATGGAGGCACAGGGAGGAGGGAGCTCCACTCCCTCCTACAGTAATGTGGTTTCAAACAAAGGAAGAGCAAGGAATAAAAACAAGCCTCCACAACCCTTGGAGGTCAAGGCAAAAAACACCGAAGCTCAGAAGGCGAAAGGCAACAAAACCCATGCAAAACAAGGGACCCGCGAAGAAGACCGACAGGAGGAGAAAGCGGAAGACAGAGGCTAGGGAACAGAGAACAGAACCAAGATGGGGCCCTGTAAACCCAAGACCATAACTAAACCGCAAGTTATTTTGAATGATACAGGTCTACAAGAGCACAGGGATCACATGGCAAACTATGCCATTATATGTAAATTTATGGGAATCTGGCCGTCAAAGAAAGCTCTGTACACTTGGATAAAATACAATTGAAAACCAAAGGGGGAGTTAAATATACATCTTGAATCCAGAGGTTTTTTTAAAGTGGTATTCACGAACATGGAGGACAGAGATAGGATTTTTGAAGGAGGACCATACTTCTTTACAGCTGTTGGTCTCTATATGCAGCCATGGGCGATGAACTTTGTGCCAGAACGAGAAACCTTCACTTCGATACCGGTATGGATTAGACTCTACTCCTTACCTTCACATTATTGGATGCCAGAGTCTTTAAAAGCTATAGGCAATAAATTAGGTCATTTCTTAAAGATTTTAGAGGCAACTCTACGAGGAAAATATACATCGTATGCTCGTATATGTGTGGAGATGGACCTATCAAGAGCCTTTCCAAATGAGGTCATTCTAGAAGTCTATGACGAGGAATGGGTTCAAACAGTTGACTATGAACATATCCCATTCAAATGTCACAAATGTCATGAGCATGGGCACCTATCTAGAGACTGTCTTCTTAATAGAAGGGAGGAATACCTAAACACCAGCAAAGGGAAAGATCAGACAGGTTTCACCAAAGTAGGAGGAAAAGGAAAAGGAAGGGGAAGGAAGACACAAAAGTACCCTACTGAGAAGGATAACAAAACAAGAAGTCACAACAATTTTGAGATCTCAGGAGAAGAAGATGTCGATGGAGGTGATCAAAGGAGAACAGAGAATCAAACAGCAAGGGGAAAGGAAAAGAGACCAACATGGAGTTCACACACGAACAGAATGATAACACGATGGACCCTTTGAGTAACGTGGAAATAGGAAACGACCAAGAAATGACCCAAAGTGAAAGTGGTACAAAGGACCAAGACTTTCAAGAGATCCTGGAAAGGGAGAACCTAGAGCTAGAAAAGTTTCTAGAACAAGGAGGAAACCTGGGAATAAACTCCACACTTCAGGAGGATGTTGACAAGGTACAACAGATATTCCTTAACAAGTCACATCAAACAGCTGTAGGAGTCAAAAGAGGACATTATAACCAGGATACTAAAGGGACTTCCTCAATAGGATTAATAACAGGAAAATTAACAAAAAACCCAGGCAAGAGGAGGGGAAAAAAAGACAGAAAGAACTACTGTTGGAGTGTGGCAAACTCATGATTGACTCAGGAAGGATGAAAGACCTATCCAGTTACTCCTTTAAAACCCCACCTCAATGAAAATCACAACCTGGAAAGGAAATCTGGGAACCTGTTCTAAATAAGCTAAAAGATAAGATTAGCAAATGGACAAATAGAGCCCTAAATCTAGCAAGGAGATTGATTCTAACTAAGGCTATCCTCCAAAGTATCCCTATCTATATGCTATCAACCATTCCGGCACCAACTGGTGTAATTACTAATATAAGAAACATTCAAAGAGACTTCCTTTGGGGGAAAGGTGAAGAAAAGAAGAAATGGGCCCTAGTGGCATGGGACAAGGTATGCAAACCTAAATCCTATGGTGGCTTGGGTTTCCATGACCCAGGAATTCTTAACAAAGTTCTAGGAGCCAAAATCTAGTGGAGATGGATAAAGGAAATTCAAGCCCCCTGGGAAAAACTATGGAAGCAAAGATATGTGAGAGATTGGCAAGAGAAGAACCTCATAAGAATGACAGGACAAGTAAAAGGTTCATCTATTTGGAATAGGGCATGGGAGAACAGGGCCCTAGTCCAAAATCACAGTTTCTGGGAGATCAGAAATGGAAATCTGGCCTGGTTCTGGGAGGATAATTGGCAGCAAGAGGACAATCTCCACAGTGAAGAATTAGAAGACATTCACACAGATACCATCAACAAAGGATTACGAAGGGTAAGTGCCTATTGGGATCAATCAAGGAACAATGGGAAATGGAGAATATGGAAACTTCCAGATTACAGTGAAATGGGCATGATGCATACTCAAGCTATAGCCCTTAACGGGGAAAAGAGGCAAATCTTAACCTCAACCTTGGAAGATCAATTAAGATGGGGAAAGAACAAGGCAAGTCTCTTCACCCTTAAGGAGGCCAAAAGGATAGACACAGGGCTTAACTTTCCAAACACTGATAAGACGTGGAAAGAACTTTGGGATAATCCTCATTGGATGAAAGTCAAACTGTTCAAGTGGCTGGTTCAACAGGGCAAGATTCTGACATGGGATAACCTAAGAAAAAGAGGCTTTGTTGGCCCCTCAAGATGTCACCTATGTGGACAACGGGAAGAAACCACTAATCATCTACTGAATAGATGCTCATTCACTACAATACTTTGGAACTGGGTTGGAGATGTCTTCGAGTAGATAGACAAACATGTAAATGACATCATTGCTACATTGAAAAACTGACGGAAAAAATTTTCGGATAATGAGATAATAACCTCCGCCTGGGCGCTGACCCCAGGGTTCTTAATCTGGAATGTTTGGAAGGAGCGCAACAACAGGATTTTCAAGGATAAGGGGAGCCCGGTGAGCAACATCCTAAAGCTAATCCTTAAGTAACTCAAAGAGACTGTTCATATCCTGGGAGGTGTCGATACTGGAAAACCCATAGGACAAAGAGACGCCAGAATCCTGGAAAAGTTAGAGCTCAAGGTTCATCTCCCTCAGTGTTCTAAGTAGATCATCAAGAATAACCCAGTAAAAAAGGCTTTCTGGCAACCCCCTTCTCATGGTTTTTTAAAATTTAACATTGATGGGGCCTCAAAAGGAAATCTAAGAGAAGCAGGTTATGGAGGGGTCATGAGGGATGAGGAAGGAAACATACAGGTCATCTTCCACAGTTATCTAGGAAAAGAAACCAACAATATGGCTGAGCTCATGGCGATGGAATTGTGCTTGGAAATACTGCTCAAAAACAACATTCACAATGTCATCATTGAGGCTGACTCGGAATTAGTCATTAATTCGGTGAAGAGGATAAACGATGGCATTGAACCTGAGAAAATCTCAAGACACTGGCGGCTTCTGCAAGTCTACCAATAAATCCAATCACACCTAAGAGTGCTAAGAACTCTTAGGTTGGTCCATGTACGCAAAGAAGCCAACAAAGTTGCGGACTGGCTTGCCAATGAGGGGGTTCGAAACAAGCATATCGACCTGTGTTGCTGGTGGGAGGAGGTAACGGATGACAAGATGAAGGAGGAATGCTCATCCCGGGCCCTCAATGACAAACAGCAGTATCAGAATTTTACTTCATGTCAACGATGAATAAGTTCACCTCGAGCAGTTTATCAGAGGAAAGGCATTGTCGATTCTCTAAGGGTGCTTCTAGGAACAAAGGCAAAAATCAAGACAAAAGATATCTGCGCACAGGAGAAGGGATTCCATGCAAAACGAACGCCACAAAGCGCCAACTCCACTCATAAGGCATTCCATGCAGGAGGCCACCCTTCCGGTTATGTCTTCCTCGTGCAATGCAGGGGAGGTCATAGGAAGAAATTACTGGGGTCAAAAACTACTCGAGATTTACCACTTGTTTCGAGCGCCCTCTGACCCGGGAGAGATTTTCTCGGAGGACAAGCGATGTCATTCAGCTAGTGACGCATGGAGGGGGATGAACTGTGATTACCACCTTCATCGCTGGGTAATCCACAAGAGGATGTGCGGTCCGATTTGTGGCGTGGCCGTCAGATCCTGAGGAGGAAGATCAACAGCCACCTTTTGGCGTGCAAGTTGGTGGGCTGAAAGGATAAAACCACTATTGGTTTACCACCTTAATCTGGCGCCATCCAAACCAAAGATGGTTTTTATGAAAAGCCAGTGATTCCACTCAGGAAGCAACACGTGGCGGAGGATCGGAAAAGCAAACCACCTTCATCGCGCGGTAATCAACGGGCTTTTAAGCCGTACGATATGGACACCAATCGTTGGATCAAAAGGAAAAGATCAACAGTCAGCGTTGATCGTGCAGCTTAAGGGTTTTTCTGTGGGCTCTGCCTCCGCGCGGGTTGATTTTTGACCGCCGGATTGTTAGGAGACAGATCAACAGTGGGTTTGGGGAGCAGACTTTGAATCCACTTGCCCGCTTTCGGTTCCAGGGCAGTCTTGTCACTGTTTCTGTTTGATTTTTGGAGGGTTGTATGGGTACTTTGAGTAATTTCTATCTCCCTTTGTGGGAGTCTGCGCCTCTATGCGTTTGTTGTAACCTATGTAAATCATTTTTTTACCTAAGATAATAAAAGAACCGTCTCTTGCTTAAGCAAAAAGATTATCTTACAACAAGAGTACTTATCAATGAATCGAGAGAATCTAAAAACAAGACAGAGTGCTGAACGATACAAGTGCCAACAAGAGACGAGATATAATTGCTCAATAACCACAAGAGATATCAACTTAATTCATGAACCATCAATTAGTACAATAAGAACGATTAGTCAATGATTCTCAATACAAGATGTCAATGCTTAAGATTTATGCGATTATAAACCTTCAAAACACATCAATATTGCTTAATGCCAATTATGAAAACAAAAAATTACCCAAGAGAATAAATCTTTTCATACAATGGCATTTAACCAAGATAGCAAAATCCAATGAGCACTTAGGTTATTTCACTTAGGTAACCAAGATGATGCCAATGTGCTAAGCAACCAAGATGATTCCAATGTGCTTTAGAGGGTGGGCTTATTAGATGTAAACTTATGGCTTTGTAGATCATGAACTCACAAGAAAACACAATGTTAGATTCCAATTATCAATACTAGCAACCTTCTTATAAAATCATGAAAGCAAGTAATCAATTATTATCAATAGAGTGTGAGCAAGGAAGTCCCTTATGTTACTTATGTTTTGATGATTACCAAATGAGCAATGAGTATCTTTATGACAGCAAAGAGTTAGGCCACTTTAGATATCTAATGCAAGATGCATATGCTTGCCAAACGTGAGAAATAGAAACCCAACTTTGCCAACATAAGATTTTAAACACGTGAGCCTCTTATGATGCAATTATCACAATTATAACAGACTTAATATGCAAAGATGATAGCCACCAAAACAATTAGATCTATGCCAAATGATCAATGCCCAATTTGCTTAAGTGACTTATCAATGTATTAGATATTTCACCAATCAATTTTATGTTAATTTAATGTGGATTTTGTCACTGTTATGAAGATATTAGAATGTTGTAGCAACACAGTGAGATAAGAAGGGTTAGAAGATCAAACCCTTAGGCCCTAGGCCTTGAAGTTCACTTACACACTCGCCCACAATTTCTCCAAGGTCTAGACCACCTGCAACTATAAAAATTCTACTCCAAATCTCTACAAAACACTCCAATAGTCAGCCCAGAAATCAAGTGATGACCGACAAAGGCAAAGAGGGCAAATAGGGAAGGAGAAAGGCTAAGGTAAGGGTTGTTAGGCCTACTACAGCTCAAGGAATAGAGCCAAAGAGGCTCACGGAAAGCTCTGAAAGGGGTCTTGCTTGGCTAATGGAGGGGCTGAGAGGCCCTATAAGGTTGCATCCTAGGGCTGCAGAGACCTTAGAGGCTTGCCGAAGGGAGGAAAACCCCACAAAGGGTTGTTGTGAAGGAGGAGGGAGGCCCTTTAGGCCTGTCGCAAGCCCTAAGAAGGTTGTGGCTTAGGGAGAAGAGGCAGCTGAGAGGAGAGGAGGGTTAGAGAACGAGTTAAGAGGGTCGAAATGGCTGAGCGGAGGTAGGGAAGGGAGGTCGAGAGGCCTAGGGGCTACGGCTATGCCTAATAGGCCTAAAATGACCCATGGCAGGCCCTTAAAAGGTTGTCGTCCAGCTGAGAAGGGAGGCCAAGGCCATTATGCCTCACGGCAGCGGTAAAACAAGGGAGTCGTGGCCCTTAAGAGTTGCGGCTAGGCTAACCAAGGGGACGGCTAGGCTAAAAGGAGGACTCTGAGCTTGGAGGCCCCAAAAATATTTTGAAAACCTCGCCAAAAAATTGAATCTGCTTCAGCTTTTCAATATTTGCCCAAAATTCACCGATATTGATCCTGCAAAAATTCTAGAGACTAGATCTTACCCTCAAGGGCCTAGATCTAGCTCTAACCAGCAAATTTTCTTAAATCTCACCTACACAAATAAAATTACAAGTACCCAAAACCACAATATATACAAAAAATTCAAAACACCAAAAATTAAAAAATTTATATACAAAAATTAAAAAATTAATTTACAAAATATACAAATATACAATGCTAGAAAGATTCTGAGAGATAAAAAATTTTATAGATATTGACAATGGCTTGATGTATTTCGAAAGATAAATATTAACCACAGCCTTAGCGAAGTAAGAAAATCACAAAATATCCAAGGTCCAAACAAGGTCCACAATGTGTGAACTCGGAACTCAAAGGCCGAGGAACTTGCAAACTTTGTATATTTCGTAAGAAAAATCGTTAGATCATATAATGAATCGGATCACCTAAGATAAGCCAAAAACTTACCAATAGAATATTCCTATCATACAATTCATATAATATTGAAGCACAATATAGGAAAGCACATACCACAGATCAATGAGACAAAGACACCATGAACTATACCCCAAAGTCTTTTATTATGAAATTCAAACGTTCTCAACAAAACAGTGGCTTCACACCAATGTTTAAAAAATTACATCTGACCAAAGATGAAGAATAGAAGCAAAATGTCTTCCATTTATAGAGATATCCCTCCAAGTGGAAAATAACAGCTAGTTGGCTTGATCTCCGTCAAAATGATCTCGACCGTCAATAAATCTTTGATCATCTTTTAATCTCTGTTGTCGAAAATATTTATTTTTTAGGGATTTTCGAATTTCTCATTAAAACCAATTTTTATTAATTCAAAAATAATTATTTTGGATTAATTTCCTCAAAATTTTGACTTTGACTAAACCATCAAAGTCCAAGGACTTAATTTTTCTTTAAAAATTCATTTTTGCCTTAGTGGGGGACCTCCAAAATTTGACTTCTTCATGACCCATGAATGTTTTTAGTCATTTTCAACTTGGAGAAATTAATTTCTCTAATTTTAATTTTTTGACTTCAAATTAATTAATTTTCTGGCTTAGGATTTATTTTTTATTTTGCCAAAAAAATTAATTAATTGACACTTGAGGGGATTAATTATTTTTCCACCCTCAAATATTTTAGCCATGGTTTCTTATTATGGACCATACACTACAATATTTTTTGCATCAGAGAATTACATTTCAACCCTTAAAGGGGAATACCCAATCATGCGACACAATATAATCTAGTAGACCAAGTGATCTGTAATAAAATAATTTAGCCAAATAGCTTAAATTATTCCCAAATCATTTTTACAACAGACTCGACTAAAACACTAGAACTCACCTAAGACCTTGGGCTCACCCTATCTTTGGGGTTGGGGCTGGAGGGAAAAACTCTATCAATCATCCATATTGAGAACCACAGATAATCAGTGAGACAGAAAACCTCCTAGGATGAACTTCGTCGCCAAAATCATAGGCTGACCTAGGTTGTTACACAATTAACGACCATACTAGCATCATTTACATTACAATTTGCAGAAATTGGGTTTACAATGACATGATAAGTTGTTGGTTGATGATTCTGATCTTTGGAAAATTGGCACCATTGCTTCCTTGGAACTGTGAAAAAATGGGTGCAACAAACTTCTAAACCTATATGCAGTCCATGTCTTCATGGGAATACATGGAGACATACGCCCTAAATAGAACACTCAAATAATGTTGAATAAAACCAATATCATGACCTAGACAAGTTATGGCCTAGTCCTACATAGCCATATTTTGCCTTGGCCTACTCCTGCATTATAAAATACTACATCCATAAGAGAGAAACAATCTAACCTACTTAATGGTAAGAAAAGGTTACTAGGCTTGAAACAAACATTCAAAAGTTTGCATCATGTGTACTTTTGTATAAACAACTGAAGGAAAAAAATATAATATTTTTATCTGCACAATGGACATTGAGCAAAATGTATCATGTGCACTTAGTGACAACTTGAACTTGGCAATGACTTAACAAAACAAAAGTAACATTGACCCTCAAGAATAAGACTAAAACTTGAAAAATAAGGGTGTTAGGCAGCAGGGGGATCATTCTTAATCCTGAAGGAAACACAGAAATCATCTTCGAGTGGGGATTGGGTAAAGCTTCAAATAATCAATCAGAGGCATTTCGTTTACTTCAAGGGTTGATGATCATTGATGAAAATTTAAAAGTGTATCAAGAACCTAACTGTCATAGGGACCTGGCTCTAATCATCAAATTAATGCTCCAAGGCTCCTCTTCAAACAAAGGTATTCCTAACATGGATAACCAAATGAATCAAGAAAGAAGTTGTCCAGTTCAAGAGTGTTTAGTTCTACCACATTCTCAGATCACTCAACCAACAAGGTAACAATCTAGCAAACAAGGCCACCATTAGAAGGCGGTAAATTGGGCCTAAAAAGAGGGGAGGATTTTGACCAATGTGGCTGCAGCAATTTTTTAAAACAATATACCCATTCTTTTTAATTTAGAATTAAACAGGGGAAAAAAGGACAACTTGAAAAATACTCTAGAAAGAAACCTAGCATAAAATTTGACAAATAATCTAAGTTACCAAGATGCAGATCCAGATACGGATCCACTAGGTTTTAAAAAAAACAAGATCCGAATATGGGAGAAATGACAAGTACAAATAAAATATAATATATTTTTATAATTTTTAAAACTTAAAAATATGTATGAATATCTATATACTATATAATATTTACAATACATATATTTTATAATAATAAAAAAATTATGTTATCAAAATTTATATTTCATTTTATTATATATATGTGTGTGGTGTGTGTGTGTTAACATGCATATATATATATATATATATATAATATATTATTTATATATAAATAGTAACATTATATATAAATATAATGTAAATATATTTATCTCACGACTTAGTTAAACTAGAAAAGTTAAAATTTAATAAAGGAATTCAAAAATAATAAAAAGTCAGGAAAAACTGATTTTTAGATTTCGTGACAGATCCTCTTTATGAGCATCCATAATAAACCTAAGGACATTTTAAAGTGAACAAGAAAATGTGGAGGTCTATACATACTTCAAATTCCAAAGAGGATAACACATCAAGAGAAGCAAGATACATTCCCTACAGTCCACTACAAGGGAGACATGTAATGTCCATGCCTAACACTGACATGACAAATGACATAAATTGGCGAAATATAGAATTTAAAAACAAACAAACAAAAAACTTAAAATAGTATTGCGGCATATATGAGAAGAATAAAAGTTTGTAATATAAAAAGAGAAAATTTCAGAAAGAAAATACCAATTATATATATATATATTATATATATATATATATATGCACACACAGATCAAATCCCATCAGGTCCTTTAGGGTTACCATCTACCTCTGTTACCAATAGTCAATCCGCCTTCCCTCTTGAAATTCCGAGAAAAGGACAAAGTTCCACAAGGGCTAGCACCCCCATTCTTTGCTTAAATGTGTGAAAATGAGATGAGAATATTTCTGCAGAAAAGAACATATGCACACATAGAAACTTAGATCCATCTTGACTCTGCATCTTTTAAGTATCGAAATTTCTTTTCGATCCCTCTTGTTGACCACTACGTGTCAATGACCCATAGCAGTACACCCCCTTTTTTTGCAAAAGGGATTGCCTAATCCATGTGTTCGTCTCGTTCAGCTATCATCATCATCTTAATTTCCAAAATGTTATAATGTAAACCCATTCTATATGTATATGATGTAAATAATCTCTGCAGATCCGTGCCATGTATGTAACAACCTAGGTAAACCTACTTTTCTAGTGACGATCTACATTCTAGGAGGTTTTTTTTCTCACTGATCCATTCTCGAATGGTCAGTAGAGTTTTCCTTCAGTCTTACCTTAAAGCTGGAATGGATTTTGTCGCTACGATCTTAGGCGAGTCCTAGTGTTCTAGATCGAATCTATGTAAAAGTGATTTGGGAATAATCCTAACTATTTGGTTAGCTTATTTTATTACAAATTGTTTGGTCTGCTAGATTAAATTTGTGTCGCAAAATGGGTGGTTCGTGAGGCTCTATTACAAATGAGCTTTTCCCCCTATAACGTAAAAAATATGAAAATCATGATGTAATGTGTTTTGAGGGTTGGAAAAATAATGTATTCCCTCATAGGTTAATTAATTAAATTTTCTGACCAAAAATTGATTAAAATCCTAAGCCATAAATTTAATTAATTCTAGGTCCTATGTTAAATAAGGCAAAATTCGTCGGTCCTAAAAAATTAAATTTTAAAACGTCCCAAGACTAGGGTAAATTAATTATTTTGCTAAATTTAAAACCTTTGATCCCTAGGGATTAAGTCAAAGTCAACTTTTTTGGGAAATTAACTCAAATATTCTATTTTTGAGTTAATTAAAATGCATTTAATTAAAAATTTCGAATTTCTCCAAATATTTAAATATTTCGACGGATGAGATTAAAAGAAATTTTAATCTTCATCAACGATCGAGATTGTTTTGACGAGGATCAATCGAACTAGCTATTGGCGGATTTATCTTTAAATAGGAAGTCATTTGTCAGTTGATCTATCCAATCTCTGAGTCGTGTGCTAAGCAAAAAGCTTGTGTAATTTTTTTCTAGATAATAAAGAAAGACTTTGGGGTTAATTTCTGTTGGTGTTACTCTTCATGGGAATATTGTAAGATGTATTATTTTCATGCATAAATTTTCTAAAACCATTGATGATAGCTTCTGAAGAGTGATTTGAGTACAGGTATCTTGCTCAATCGCTAGGGTTTAAATAATAATTTATATTTTGAACGTAATAACAGGTATCTCTATTTGTCTTAATTTTATTATTATTTTCTCGCTCTATTTTGATGGTTGGATTGAGTTTTGCAAGGAAATCTTGTTTTTTTAGATCCTCGGGCGTTAGGGGGAGTTTTCAATTGGATCAGCCAACTCCTGATCTGTGTTTTCTGAAGTGCCCAGCGAAATTAGCTCCGAGCTTATCATAAGATTTTATTGGTGATATACGAAGGGTTTTGAGTTAATCACCTCCTTTAAAATTTAAAAAAATTAAATTATTTGTGTGGAAATTTGATAGATCTTGTTGTTGAGAGCCTTGGATTATTAGATTTGGGAGCGGAGTTGAACTCATACTCCTCAGATCTAATAGATCTACCGTTCTTGTGCGTAGGTCTGTAAATTTTTTTGGTTTTCTGACTCTTTTTTTGGTTTTCTGACTTGGGTTTCTGGGGTTTTATTTATTTTTGTATATTTGGGTTCTGGGTGTTTTTGTTTTCAGGTACAAGTTGTAAATATGAAAAATAAATTTAATTTGAAGTCAAATCTAGGCCCTGAAAGTTAAGATCTGGCTTCAAAATCATTTTGCAAGGATACTGTTCAGATTTTTTTGGCAGTCCAAGGGTTGTGAAATTCTTAAATCTGGAAATTTTCATGAGAAATTTGAAGCAAAAGGATTTAACATTTTAATCAGAATTTCTGGAAATGTCTTATGGAGTTTTTTAGCTACCATTTATCTGAGTTTTCAGATCGGTTGGCAGGATTTTCGTTTCGCTGCAAAAAAATCGAAATTCTTTTAAGACAAAACCCCTTCTTCTTTTTTTCCCTGTACATCTACCTACCATTCCCTCGAAATTTCTCCTTCTCTACTGCGATTTCTCTTCCTGCGGCCCTCCATTCTTCTACAAACCAATGTTGTAGTAATCGTTATCGAGATAATATCAGTGAGGGAAAAATCGGAAAAACAAACAAACAAAACAAAAAAAACACGAACAAAACAAAACAAATAAATAAATACAACAAATAAAGAATACAAGAATTCAAAAAAAAAAAATGGGAAAATCGGGAAAATTTGTAAAATACAAAAATATTCATTTTTTTTCATTTTTTTAATATCTAAAGCATCTACAACATAAAATAAATACATTGACACATGAATATGATAAAATAACTGATATATAAGATGTGTAATATCATTTCTAGTGCTACATCACACATAATAGTGAATCATGTCCTGAATAGTCAGTCCTAACTCCCAAGTCCCAACTCAGCCTCAAAATATCAACAAAAAATATAATAATGTATCTCATATCATGAGTCATAATGTCATATACAATGAAATGAACCAAATAACTAATACCGTTGATTTCCTCTGCTCCTCTTGCGAGAAAATGCAATAGCTTTCCCTCTAGATGTAGATGTCGGTGGAGTTGGCAGTGGACTCTACTGTGCTCTAGACGCTGAAGGACTAGGAGCTACAAGAGGTAGACCACATCCTCTACTAGTGACAAGGGTAGCCTGTGTAGGTTGTGTCACCTCCTCCTCTTGTTGCTCCTCATCAAAAATCGCCAATTTTTTTAATCAAGATTTTTTCCCAAAAAAATCACGATTATTTCAAGTTATCACGATTTTTTGCGGAAGAAAAACCAACAAAAAAAATTAACATAAAAATCAGGTAAATAATATCGCCAAACTTAAAAAATCGCGATTTTCCGATATTATCGCGATTTTCACAACACTTGCTACAAACCCTCGTCCTCTCTGACAGCCTCCCTTATCCCTCTTGATCTTCTCTATTTCCCTGTCTGTCTTCCTTTTCCCTACTAAACCCTCGTTTTTTTCTGTTCTTCCCAGTCCGTCCTTCGCTCACTACCTACGGCTCTCCACCTTCGACCCTCATCTCTCCCAACTCCCTCATCATTGCTGCTCCATTCCTTACCCGCAGCTATTCCAGTGTTGTCCTCGACCATCAAGCTTTCATCCTAGCTCTCCTTCGCTCTCCTCCGCAATTTCCTCCTCCATCCCGCAGCTCTTCCCCATCGAACTCTTTCCATGCGCCGCCTCTCTCTCAACCTGCACAACACTCAACAAAACATTTCGACTTCCCCTTTTACCCTTTTTTTTGTATTTCGTTTTAGGGTTAGGTTTTCACATCATTTCGATTTCTTTTTTTGTTTCTAGCCTTTAATTTCTGACTTTTTATTTTTATTTTGTTTTATTTAAATTAAATAAGAATAAAATAAATAAAGAACAACAACAAACAAACAAACAAAAAACTCAAAATTTAAATTTTTGACTTTGATTCTTTTAAATTTCAAATTTCACTTCATTAATTTTATTTTATTTTTTCTTTTGTTTTGATTTTCATGATATTTTGTTTTTTGTTTAAAATAAAAACTAAAAAATACAATAAATGAAATTTTCGTTCTTCCTTCTCGTTTCCATACCTTCCTGCAGATTCTGTCGCTCCTCCTGTCGCCATCGAGTTTGCCACTGCTGCATTTCCCTTACCTGCATCACTTGTCTCTACCTGCGGCTCTCCACCTTCGACCCTCATCTCTCCCAGCTCCCTCATCATTGTTGCTCCATTCCTTACCCACAGCTATTCCAGTGTTGTCCTCGACCATCAAGCTTTCATCCTAGCTCTCCTTCGCTCTCCTCCGCAATTTCCTCCTCCATCCCACAGCTCTTCCCCGTCGAACTCTTTCCATGCGCCACCTCTCTCTCGACCTGCACAACACTCAACAAAACATTTCGACTTCCCCTTTTACCCTTTTTTTTGTATTTCGTTTTAGGGTTAGGTTTTGACATAATTTCGATTTCTTTTTTTGTTTCTAGCCTTTAATTTCTGACTTTTTATTTTGTTTTATTTAAATTAAACAAGAATAAAATAAATAAAGAACAACAACAAACAAACAAACAAAAACTCAAAATTTAAATTTTTGACTTTGATTCTTTTAAATTTCAAATTTCACTTCATTAATTTTATTTTATTTTTTTTCTTTTGTTTTGATTTTCTTGATATTTTGCTTTTTGTTTAAAATAAAAACTAAAAAATACAAAAAATGAAATTTTTTGTGACTTTGAAATTTCGAATAAATTAAATCATAAGAGGACCTACTCTTTCGCATTTAAAAATAAATAAATTTTTATGTGGCCTATGGTCCATTAAAATTTTTTTAATTTATTAAAGTCGTTTGATTTTTATCTTTGGTCACATGAAAAAATTTAATTTCTTCATTTTACCACATTAAATTAATTGACTAAGGAATAATTAAATTGTTTGGAGAGTTTTCGGCGAAATCACATAATCAATCATTTGTCGACGCGTTTCGAACCAACTAGTGTGGTTCATCGTCAGGACAAGTTGAAGAAGCTGATCCAGATTAGCATGTTAAATAGTCTAACGAAGGGGTCCCCTTGAGACCCATTGTCCAACACCATAGGTGGTCCGACTTACCTCCTAGCCAAGTTCCTTGCTGCCAAATTGAGGCCCTTGGTTGGTCATACTGAGTCCTTCGTCAAAGACTCGGCTTCTTTTATTGACGATCTTAAGAAGATTAAGCTTGAGCCCGAGGACATTCTGGTAAGTTTCGACGTGGTCTCTCTTTACACTTGTATTCCCATCAATGAGGCCATGAAGGTGATTTATAAGCTCACCGACCATGATACGGCGAAGTTGGTTGAGCTTTGCCTTACCTCCACCTTTTTCAGCTTCGAGGGAGAATTCTATGAGCAGACTTGTGGGGTTGCCATGGGCTCCCCCCTGTCCCCGGTTGTCGCTAATCTCTTTATGGAGGATTTTGAGTCTAAGGCTTTGGCTTCCTCTCGTCTCCTACCGAAGCTTTGGAAGAGATTTGTTGATGACACTGGTGTTGTCTGGTCTCATGGTCCTGATGAGTTGGATCATTTCTTTAATCATCTTAATAACCAGTCCGCCGCCATTAAATTCACGATGAAAAAAGAAGACAATGGTTGTCTTCCCTTCCTGGATGTTCTCATCTCTAAGAAAGGGGATGGTTCCTTTTCCCATCAAGTGTTTAGGAAGAAGACGCATACTGAGCAATACTTGCATGATTCTTCCCATCATTTCCCCGCTCAGAAGTTAGGGGTTCTAAGCACACTTGCCACCCGTGCTGTCAGAATCTCTGATAAAGAGAGTTTGGAAAAGGAGAAGGCTCATCTCCTAGATGTCTTTGTGAAGAATGGTTACAACAGACACCTGGGTCAAAAGCCCTTCCTCAAGGCTAAGAAGGAGCCCTCAATCCGTAAGGATCCTAATGATCGGGTCATGGGGGTTAACCTTCCTTATATCCAAGGGACCACAAATAGGATTGCGAGGATTCTGAAAAAGTTTGATGTGCCCGCAACTTTTAGACCTCTCAATACTATCTGTAGCTCCCTCAGGTCTGTAAAAGATCCTATTGACCCTAAAGACATGAAGGGCGTATATGTCATTCCTTGTTCTTGTGGGACACCATATATTGGCGAGACAGGTCGCTCTATCAATCAAAGGATTAGCGAGCATTCGGCTGACTTGAGGCATGGAAGGACCAAGTCCTCAGCCCTGGCTGAACATGCCGGAAAGACGATGCATCATGTCTGTATTGAAGAGGCTCAAGTCATTGCTAAAGTTGCTCAGTTCCATCATCGCAAGTTTAGAGAAGCCCTAGAGATTGAAAAAAGACCAAAAAATCTTAATAGGGATGATGGTTGGAAGGTCAGCAACTGTTGGGTCCCAGCCTTGTCTTCCTAGCCTCCGAGGTCCCTTCTTTGTTTGATTTTGTGTTTCTGGTTTCTCCCTTGGTTTTTCTATTTTTGTTCTTGATTTGATTTGTTTCCCTTTTGATCCTATCTCCCTAATAGTATAGTATAATTTAATCCCTATTAAAAAGTTTTTAGTAAAAATTGGGTTTCGAACCTTATTGTTTTTCCTTATTACCATTATTTATGATTGGGATAATTTTAGTCTTGAAATAATCTAAGATTTTAAAAATTTTCCTTCTATTCCTCTAGAATTAAAAGGATAATTATAAATAATTAATAAAGTAATAATACACCATAACACTATCTTATAAACATAATATTACTTTTACTAATAAACATTGAATGAATAGTCTAATAAATTATCCTCTTATATTCTAAGATTAGTTTTTTTATTTTTAAAAAACATACCATTAAATTGTTTTTATATTTCCTTGATTAGCAACCTAATAAATTAAATCAAATAATAATATATATATAAAATTATTTAGTAAGCGAATAATTTAAAATATTTTAAACTATCCTTAAAAGTATGGTATTTATTTATTTTTCTTTATATAGACTAAGTTTTTACAACTATGGTATTTTACATATTTCATTTATAATTAATTAATAAAAAATAAAGTATTTTGAAATAATATATCATCAATATTATTTATTATTTATTCCTTTATTCATGATTTATTGAATTTATTTATTTAATGGTGTTATTTGTATTTTAGGTGGGTGTATATACAAACTAACAGTATTATATTGTTATTAGAATATAAATTAATTAAATAATTTGGGTACTAATGAAGATCATTAAACTAACTTAAAAAGTAAAAAGAATCTTTATATAGTTTTTATATTAATTAATTATATATCTTATTAATAATTAATAATAATAATTAATTAAATTAATTTTAAAACTAAACATTAAATAAAATAACATTAGAAATTAGGTACTAAATATTAAATATATATATATATATATATATAAATAAATAATTTAGTTGAATTAAGGAATTAATTTTAATAACTAACCATTGATTTAATTTATTTTTACCTAATTTATCTTAGCTCCATAAATATAATAATAAATAGGAAGAATTTTGGTAATAATAAGATGAATATTAATATTAAATTAATCAATGGAAATTTGACAAGGGTACTTGAGTCAAAAGTAGCCGTTAGTCTTTTTAGCCGTTGGAGTCTCTGCTTAGACTATTTAACATGCTAATTTGGATCTGCTTCTTCAACTTGTCCTGACGATGAACCACACTAGTTGGTTCGAAACGCGTCGACAAATGATTGATTATGTGATTTCGCCGAAAACTCTCCAAACAATGTTATGGATCACAGAAGTCTAAATTCCTAAATAATTAAATTGTTAATCTAAAGTTCCTTGGTGTCCTTTCGTGGTAGTGATTTCTCTATTGTCAAGTGTGATTAATGTTTTAAAATTCATCGACTGTTGGAGAAAGATAAATTCTTCTAGATTTGGGATTTAATTGCTAGAAGCTCTGGGCATTGACATTTAATTATTCATGATCGTCGTTTTGCTACATTTATAAATTTGCTCTGGATAACTTGTTTTTATTTAGTCTATGGTTAATTCAATATAAAGGCACTAGTCTACAATCAATCTTATCTTGTGGTTGTGTTTTATTTTAATCTATCCATCTTAATTGACCAAGACTTGCTCTAAATTCATCAAGTTGTTCATCCTTAAAATCTCCTAGAGCCTATGTTCCACAAGCCCCCCCCCCCTTGACTTGTCTAGCAGAGAGTCTAAACGGAGTGAGTAAGGATTAGAGTGACAGGCCTTACTCTGAGCGTTGTCGTGGTGCCTAGACACTTTGTGCGACAACACCTCTCAATACTTGATCTAGAGTTAAAATGGATCTACATGATTATTAATCAAATTTTGATTTTATGTGGCCCTTTTTAATTTCATCTATCAAACTCAACATGTCTTGACAAACTAGCCAAGCACTAGAGGTTGACAAATATTGACAGTGTTTTTTGTTCCCAGTTAACTCGTTTCATTTTTATCCAAGCTAAGTACAGTCATCAAGTAATTGAAAGACTCGGCATTTTCTATGGTAGGCGCACGAGCAAGGAACAAGCCATTCTTTGCATATGCACAAACACCCTATTTGATTTCATCTATCTGTAAGGATTAGAGTGACAGCCCTTACTCTAAGCGTTGTTGCAGTGCCTAGACACTTTGTGCGACAACACCTCTCAATACTTGATCTAGAGTTAAAATGGATCTACATGATTATTAATCAAATTTTGATTTAATGTGGCCCTTTTCAATTTCATCTATCAAACTTAACATGTCTTGACAAACTAGCCACGCACTAGAGGTCGACAAACATTGACAATGTTTTTTATTCCCAGTTAACTCGTTTCATTTTTATCCAAGCTAAGCACAGTCATCAGGTAATTGAAAGACTCAGCAAGTCTTCTTCTATGGTAGGCGCACGAGCAAGGAACAAACCATTCTTTGCATATGCACAAACACCATGTTTGATTTCATCTATCAAACTCAACAAGTCTTGACAAACTAACCAAGCACTGGAGATTGACCAACATTGACAGCATTTTTTGTTCTTGACTAAACTCGTTTCATTTTTATCCAAGACAAGTTACAGGTACTTAAAAAGACTTAGCAAGTCTTTTTCTATGGTAGGCATGCAAGCAAGGAACAAACCATTCTTGCATATGCACAACCACCCCTATACATACACATTAAATAGTATATTTTCTGCTAAGTCTTTTTCTATGGTAGGCATGCAAGCAAGGAACAAACCATTCTTGCATATGCACAACCACCCCTATACATACACATTAAATAGTATATTTTCCATGCATCAGAACTCTTGTAGGCAATTAATTTCAAATTTCTTTATGCACCCTCATGAGGTCACCTACAACCCATCTCAAGTAGAGATAGATATTAGAAAGGTACAAGAAGCATTAACTATAAGAAACTTAAAGGGCCAGTTAGTAACTGATTACAAAGGACCATGCAAAACTGGGAGACTATAACAAAATATCACAAGAATAAGAACTGTAGCTGAAAATTGGTATTATTATTATAATGACTGGCCCTTGTTAGATAAAGGATTGTGACAAAGCATGCTTGGGTTCACAACAGCAGAGAGGACAACATGTTACAATAGCCAAACCTGTCCACTACTTGCCATCTTCATGTGTTACGCAGTAGTTAGTGTGACAGACAGCCACGTAAAATGCAAAGGGTTATCCAATAATCTAAATTCTTCTTTGTCATAATGTTTTTAAAGAAATAGACAGATTTCAGAACAATGATAGACTATTGTGCTTCAGAAATCAAATATGTGAGACATTTATTCATTTTTTTGTCCAGAAATTTTCAGTGCCTTCATTAGAAACATAACAAACACAATGAAAAGCAACCAAGACATTTGTCTACCTTTCTTATCAATGTTGGAAACCGAGATGCAAGCTCAGCCATTCTATGATCACCACCATATATCTCTCCAGCAGCAATATAGATTGGGGTGCTTGGTGGATAACCAAGAGCCTCAAGGAAAATGCCAACCTCTTTTGGAGTAAGCGGGCATAGTCCCTTAGCCCTCTGTTCTGTGGAATTTATCTCCTTGACCTTCCAGTATGGTGTGCTCTCTCTAGAATAAATCCAAGTTTTATATGATTATAAAACTCCATCTACTAAAAACATCTCACTAGCTTCAACTACAAAAAATTGCCTTGCCTCCATTAACAACAAAAGGCTGTAAACAAGACCAATATAATCACTGATTAGCAAGACTCTAGAGGAAAGAGAAAAATAAATAAAAAATACCTTATGGCCGTTAGTTCATCAGCTTCAGCAGCTGTTAAGCCATAGGTACATCCACTGAAAGCCAACATGTCTTTCTCATAGCGTAAATGCAAGGCTATGTATGCGCCATATGATCTCATCCTCTCAACTAATAACTGCAGGTTATATTGACATTCAATTACTGCTAAAGAAAAACTTAAATTGTAGAAAATGCAAACATGTGAAAAGATTTAGTTTACTTTTCCCATTGCTTCAATATGTGGGGCAAAACGCAAAGCATCATAGTGCACTCGGCAACGCAACTTCTGGATATCTGGGGGTAAGTTATTATTTGCAAGGCGAGAATCTGATTTGGCAGCTCGAATCACCTGCAAAACCAAGCATTTTTGTGTATTCATTAAATAGGAAGACACAGAAATCAATCATAAAACAGAGATCTAAATAAACATGCTGAATAGAAACTCCACTTGAACCATCAATTTTCCAGAGTCAATAAGGGCAGAACTGACATTATATTCCTGCCACAGAGGAGCTATCTCCTCCTGATAGTATTCCACGCCGGACCAACTTCGGAAATGTTTTACTGCTTTGGTAAAAGATGAGAACTCCTTTGGAAGTTTCTTCACAATTCTGACGTCATTTGCCAAAGCATTTATAAAATGCTCCTCATCAAAAACATCAGAAAAATTGCTGCAACATTTGAATTTTCCACCATTGCAAATAGTGAGACCAAAATGAATTTGCGGAGGCACAACAGAGAGTTGCCTTTCACCACATTATATCAAAGGCTTTTACACAAATAAAAAATGGTATCCTCACCTTGAGTCCTGCCAGAATGATCCTTTGTCCAGCTCTGGAATTACTAATGTAGCATTGATAATGCGTGCCACTGCGACCATGTCACAGATCTGCAAATTCAAGACAACCAATGAACACTGCCATCTTGTAAATGCATATAAAAGATTTTATTCATGAAATATTTTGAGTCTTATTGGACAAAGAGCATCTGAAAATAAACATGAATAACAGGATTGGACATTCCATTGAAAATGCAAAATGAGAATCAGAAGATAAGCATTATAACAAGATTGAAACTTGTACAAGCAAGTCATTCACATGAAAATGTAAACTCTTTCCCATCTATTCATACCAATCATTTAAAAGTGATAAGTTACAACTTGCAGTAATCCTTTCAGAAAGATCATATGCTTCTCCCTAGTTTATTGAAAATAGCAAAAGGGGAGACCTGTATTGCTAGAGTGTATGAACAATAAGCGCAACTTTGTCTCTCTATCATTACAGGGGATAACAGATTTCAAATGCATGCACTTACACCAGCTCGCATTTGATTCAGCCCGCCATTTGTGTGCACCAGTAAGTAGCCTCGAGACTCTCCAGGAGCTGTAAGTAAAGAATATTCAGATACAAATAAAGATTGTATCATTATACATTGTGCAATCCAAGAAGCATCTTTGATTGATGAAACCCACCTTCATATGACTCACTAGGCTTCACACATGGTTTAAAACCTCGCCTTGCTGCAGACTTCCATAACTTTCCATAACCCGGCCATTCACCCACACCATCCAACTGTCAAGTCTAGGGGAGTGAAAACATGAAAAGATGAACAACTTTGAGGCACTATCCATGAATATTCATTTGACCTGGCAATGGACGAATAGGTGGCCACAAACACGTATTCCAATAAACTTGAAAGTGACCATTTGTTAATAGCACAACTTGAACATTCATAATATCATGACATCCAAATAAATCAGGCTAAAGTAGAATGAAGCACCTTTTGAGAATTTTGCGCCAATCTAGATAAATGTGGAGTGGTCGATTCCCTTGTCCAACTTAATTTGCTACTGCTCTGCACACCAAATTCACCTTGCTGCAAAATGAAGCTAAAATGGATGTCAGTGATATAGTTTTTGCAATCAAGATCAAGATAGATCACAAAAATCTGGGTTTCAACTTTCAACAATGAAAATGGCAATCAAATTACCCATATTATTTACAATTGCAGAAAACATCACAAGTCATGACTGACTAGACTGATGAAATATAAGAACAGAAATGTCATTGGAGACATCTCCACGACAACAGAGGTTTGTACTCGATAAAATTTCCAGTTAGTTAGTACCAAGTATCTAAAGATTGGATAAGTGCCGGAATTTCTAACTGAGCTGTCCAAGTAAGTTGGCCAGACCTCAAAGGAAAGGGAAAAGAAGATGGCATTGGAAGTATGGAAAAGGGGCAATTGCCCCATTCAAGTAGATAAATGAACGCATATCAGCTAGGTGGACCAATTTTGATATGGCATGCTCCAGGGGGGGGAATATAGCATATACTATGTACCAGGAGGAACATAGTAGGCAAATTTTGCAGATCAATGTATGTGGAGCTAGTCATGAAGCAGACTGTGTATTATTCTATCCTTCAGGATATGTAGACTTTGCTTTTGGAGCACAAAACAATGGAAGGACAGTCAATATTGAGGATTTTTAAGACAGAGGTTGACAAACATCCCCATAGAAAACTGGATTCTGGACTGTCCTGGAGAAATTGAAAAGCTTCAAAGGAAACTACAATATTACAAAGTAAACAGCCTATGTTATTCTATCCTGAGATCACATATAAGCCAGGTGAACCTTGTAGACAGAAACAGACAAGGCTGAAGTATCATCTTTGAATCAGCAGAGGCCAACAATCTGCCGTCCTATTTTGTACAGTATTCTTTTTATTAACAAAAAAAAAGTGTGAACGGATAATTGTACGTTTTTATTATGTATACTGATCTTTAGACTAAAAGCATCAGTTGGCATGTATTCCATACGAAATATCCAAAAAACAGATCTAATTGTCATCCCATTTTGTACAATGTGTTTCTGTTATTAATATAAACACCCTCTTCTAATTACAGGAAAAAGAAGGTGTCAACAACTAAAGTTAAATTTTTACTATGTATAATGATCTTATAATAATACCATCACTTGGCAGAGTCCAGATCATCTAAAACCTGGGCCTAGTATGCTACTCAAGGTTGTAACCCTTAGGTAGCAAGTGCCATTATGTATAATGGCACTTTTTTACTTTTTTCATTATGTATAATGATCTTATAATTTGACACGTAACCATCCATACTTAATACTAACAGATCAAAGTCCAAATAAAATAGGAGATTGACAAGTACCATCCCATTTGTACAATCGTTTGGTTTTATTATAGAAATAACTTCTTTAAATTACCCGAAAAAAAAGTGAACCACTATTTTTACTCTTACTTTTTGATAATGATCTTGTAGCAAAAACATCAATACGAGGTATTCATACTTAATAGAACAAGCCAAAAACCAGATCCAATTGGAACTTGGCAAGTGCCATCCAACTTTGAACAGTATTTTGTGCTTTTTTAATATAGATGTCCTCTTTTAATTAAAAGAAAAACGAGGTCTAGAGTCTGGACTCTGAACAACTAATTTTGATTGTTTATTGAATGCAATGATCTTGTAGTAAAAACATCACTTGGTAGATCCATCTAAACCTGGGTCTGATATGCACCTAGAAGTGGATCTATCTAAACCTGGGTCCGAGATGCACTTAGAAGTTGAGAAACTAGTGTTAGCATATCTCGACTTCAAAAATTTGATAGCCATTTGTGTGAGCTCGAGATATGCATCCTTGATCTTTGCAACCTCGACTTGTATATCAGGCCTAATTTATAAAGCTGGACCTGTGCTAGTGCCCAATTCAATTGAATACACATAATGCACCGTTACGTACCCACTCACAGGTAGGCATACACACACAATTCAATTCACTACAGACAATGCGGCGTTATGTACACACTCACAGGTAGGCATATAGGCATACACACACAGTTGATGGATCAACCCCAACCCTGGGCTGTAGAATGCACCTCACAATAAAGTTTGTGTTGAAAATAAGTTATAAAGCACAAACCTAAGCCACCTCGGAAAAACTCTGATAAAAGAGGATCCAACCTGACAGCAACGAAGGACGCCCTTTAAAACAAAATCCAAAGTATAAAAATGACTTTCAAAATGTTCGCCACCTGAATTTTAACAGAAATGAAGCCACGAATGGCTACATCTTGGACTTCTTGCAGCAATTGCAGGACATCCGAAGCTTGCCAGGTCTACCATATGCATGGACACCCTAAGCTTGCCAGGTCTCCTATATGCATGTATATTTGAAGTTTGCCAGGTTTGCTATATCCATAGGCTGTCGAAGTTGTCCTCCCCCCAACTAACACTAAGATCGGTATAACCAGGACCTTACCTTACCCTTGCCGTACCAGCAAAGGCAAGGATTTGAACCTGTGTCATCTTTATGACAAGTGCAGAGGGACTACCTCCAAAGTTCTTGATAGTCATTAAACAATTTCAATTACCACTTCGCCGTAATAGCACTGCAGATAAAATCCCCACGAAGAGGGTAGAAATCACCTTCGCCGAGAGAGTGGCACTAAAATGCCTCTGGGACGCAACAGCTAAAATACAAAACCCTTGGGTGTTTGAAAGAAAACCTCAAAAACTTCATCCCCGCAGTAAAAGCCCTCAGTTACCACATCTCCCAAAAAATTTAGAAATGGTAACAAGCGTGGGCAACGTGTACACATGTAGGAACCAAGGATTAGCGAGGAAAAATTCTAAAATGCTGTTTTAGCAATTTCTAGCTGGCACAAGAAATCACAATTCTCGGCATTGATATATTGACAGATCCACCGTCTAAGACGACCGAAAATAAATAGAGTTCGCCTGAAATGTAAAAGATTAAAGGTAATATAACTCAAGAAACCGGCAGACGACTGCAATCTTCGCAAGATTTCTGACAATATGAACAGTGACTGAGTACAGAATTTGGAAACCCTGAAATCACGGACCAGCGGACTCCCTGGGAATCGAACCGAGACCTCTGGAAAATGAGACCGTACCTTTGTCTGCAACTTGGAGAGCTCCGAGAAAGAAGGACGAGAGCGGAAAACAGAATGCAGAGCCGGGAAGAGTTGAGTGGAGAGCAAGGTAGCCAGAGTGACCGTGAGGAAGCCGCTAATCCAAATTAAACGCACCAACATCTTGCCGACTCCGGTTCGAAACTTGTGGGTGCGACGGTACTGGGCTGTGACTGCTGCTCGCTGCATATCCAAGCCCATCAGCCAAATTCCTCTGCACAAACGTTGAAGAATGCAAAGCGCACCGACAGACTTGAATATATAATGAAGAAAGAGGCTTTGAGGAGGAATCTGAATCAGCCTCTGGCGCGGTCTGCCTGTGGTCGTGACTCCATAAATCGACTGTCCTAATAATCTTCTTAACTAACTATTCAAACTGTCCTGAATGATTTTAACACACTGGCCCCTGCTCGTTGCTTGCCACGTTTGCTGCCGAGATAGAAGGCGAGGGAATAACAGGGACACGTCATCGAGTCGTAGTACCACGGCAAACAATGTAGCATATCAGTGCCAGTTTTACCGCAACGAGCGACTCCACTTTGGTTCTCAGCGAACTTGATCCGCAGGACTCCTCGAAGCAACATTGTTTTAGTGGAGGGCCCCACTGAACCAAAAAATCTCGGGACTCTTTTTTAATACAAATTACAATTTTATGTATTAAATTAAATCGAGATGAGGAGCTTGTGCCTTCTATGGAAGGAGTATTGTGAAGTTGTTAGTGAAGTAAGATGGACTACATGTTATTGATTTCTTTGTTGTTAATGAAGTAAGATGGAGTATGTTTTAAAGTAAAGGAATAATATTGTTGTAGAGTTTAGGTTTTTGTGATCTATATCAATGAACCATATGATGAATTTATTTTCACGATGAATTACACTAGTTGGTTCGAAACGCATCCACAAATGGTTTTTCATGTGATTTTCACCCAAAAAATTATCATAAAATAATATTGTTCTTAAGAAAAGAAAGAAATGATTTATAGATTTTTAAACCCTTATCTAAATAGATTCTTCAGATTGTTTTTTCATTTCGTTGATGTATTCAGCTTTTCTCTTGTGAAGTCTCACAATAAACCCTTTTTTTTTCTAGATAAACCCCTCGCTAAATAGATTATCTCAAGAACTTTTGGACAAACCCCTCGCTAAATAGATTATCTCAAGAACTTCTGGACAAACCCCTTGCTAAATAAATTATCCCATAAACTAACTAACTATCATAATAAAATATCTGCCTAATTTTTCCACTTATTTTTAAAACCCTGACATTTTAAAATAAAAAATTTAGTTTTTAATTTTTTATCCTAATATCAAATTTGAATTATATGGAATTTAATAGTAGTTTATGATATATATTATAATAATTAATCTCAAAAGGTCATTTCTTATGTTTTATTAAATTTAAGTTTTTAAGGTTATGTTTGATATATTGAAAATAGTAATATGTATTTTTTATTTTTATTTTTATTTTAAAATGTTCGTGGTTTTATTTATTATTGAAAATATTTATAAGACCTCAAATTTTGACATCAAGTTCTTTGGGTTGTTGATGCAGTTTAGGAATAGTTGTATTTTTACTCATGTTTCAACAACTTTCACATTATGATATGTAACGATGAGCTTAAATGTTATAATAATTATGGATTTTTTTATAGTTTTCTAATCAAAACTACTTTTCAACATTTTGAGTTTAAAAATCTAATGAATTTGGTCAAAATCATGACCAATACATTTGACCTTTATAATGATATTAAGTGGGACTAATAAAATAACATGTTGGAATGAATAAACTTAAAATAAAAGAGGTTGAAATGAGTATCATCTCCTTTTAATGGTCCTCCCCTCTTAAAAAAAATATAATTTTATCCAACTTCATAATTTAATTACTCTTCAAAACCTCCATACTTAACAAACCCACTATTTTGGTACTTTCATTTATATCATTATGTTTACATAAACATGGCATTTTAAAAAATATTTAGTACAATTTTATGTATTTGTATAATAAATTTTTATTTCCATAAAAAAATGTTATATTTGATATTTTAAAATCTAAAATCAAAATGGAAAGCATATTATTTTTCTTATTTTTTTAATTAGAAAGGCTTCATACTCTACCAACTTTAGTACAATAGACCTTATTAATTCTAAGGGATGGTAAACATCATGGTCTTTTTATTTCTCTCATCTTTTTAAAAATATATAAATATAATATTATCTAGCTTCACAACTTAATTGCTATTCACAACCTTCTCATACTTAGCAAAACCATGATCTTGGTACTTTCATTTTTATCATGATGATTTAACATAAAAAATACATTTTAAAAAATATTTAGTATAATTTTATATATGTATAATAAATGTTTATTTCCATGAAATAATTTTTATTTGAGATTCCAAAATCTAAAATCGAAGTGTACATTTCATTATCTTTACAATTGTTTCTGAACCGGAAAACTCCATAAAGCTCCATACTCTACAAACTTTAATGTGATGGAAAGCTCCATAGTCTACAAACTTTAATGTGATGGACCTTATTGGTTCTAAAGGATAGTAAACAGCGTGGTCATTACATTAGTACATCAAAAAAAAACTAACATATCACAAAGAAAAAATAACTTAATAATGCATAATTCAATTTAATTATTAAAAAAAAACAAAGTTGAATAACTTCAAATTTAAGATCGATCTTCATTTTTGGTTATTTTTGTTGAATTTATTTACATAGAATAAATTTGAAAACCAAGAGAGATGGAACAAGTTAATAAGTGGTCACACTTAATTTGTTTTAGATTGAAAATTTTCCCCAAATCTAGTAGGAATTTTGTCAAAAGTTTTAGTTGTATCTAACTGATAGGAACATTGACCATAGAACTTTGTTCATTTTAAGAAGACATAGACAATTGATTTTTTTTTTTAAATGAATAAATCATAATGGAACTTTGCCTTGTTAGAAAAAAAATGAACTGACCAAGAAGGTTGAGCTTGTCCACTTATTAACTCATCCCAATGGAGAATTTGTTTTTATTTAAAAACTCAAAAACTGTATGTAATAAATGATGATATATTCAAATTAACTTATTGTCGCGATTTAGCCCCAAAGGATGACTCAATCAATTGGACCATTTACTTAGATGCATATTGTTGACGAGGAGGCCATAGGTCACACAATTAAATCCAATCAAGTCTCTCAAGGTTACTAGTTATCAATGTTGTTGGTAATGAGTTCATCCTCCATATAGATATGTAAGTGAAGATGAGGGATCACGTAAAGTTTTACTTGTGAAAAAAGACTTATTGACACATTATATTGCAATCATATTAAGAAGGGAATTATGCTACTAGAGTTGTCTCCAAAAAGAAAAAATATTAAAGTTGTGGATAAACTTTTTGCTTTTTAAATTAGTGGTTGTTATTTCATTTATTTATTAATTAAAAATTTTGCTTTGTGCATTTATCAATATATACATAAGTGTAAACATGGTCCTCCAGTATGACTTAAAGTGTTTATGAGCGTGAAAGAGCTTGTCTTCTTTGGACACAATGAAACATGTTAACATCTCAAGACCCAAATGCATTTGACAAGAGCAAAAATCATACCCCCTTATGAATCAACATGTCATTCCAAGTAGCACGATCTTCCTTTAGTAATAGTGATGAAGCAGCCCCCGTTCACAAATAATGGTCAATGATAGTTGTCCCACTACTCATTAACAACTAAGTTATGATAAGTTTGCCCACTATTAAAAGAAACAAAATATAGACACAAACATGATAACAAAATACAAACACAAGATTCTCATTTTAAAGTCAATGTAACCTTACATATCTTCATAACATTAACTTATAAAAAAATTGAAAAGCTTCTTCCTAATTTCTATTTTTTTTGTAACCAAAAATATTTACATTATATTAACAATGTAAAATACATAGCATACAATCTAGAGATCATGGGGACTCTAATCCCTTCACTCATCGAAGTGCTCTGCCCCTGAGAGGGGAAACCAAAGATCGAGACACAAAAATTCCTCTGCTCCTCAAAGGGGAAACCAGAGACAATAGTTTGAAAAACTAGATTTGAACATGTCATGAAAAGAGATAAACTTTTCCAAACTATGGACCATGTCGCTGCGGACCACCAATTGACCAGCCTTGGCGTGGGAGCCAAAATGCCAAAATGGACCAACTTGGCAAGAAGCATGAGATACTTGAGCAGTTAGGAGAAACTTATTGAAGAGTCAACTTACGGGAGATGGGTTTGAGCCACGATGGAGGATTTGGTTGTGATGCCCACTTCGTTTAGGTTCTCCTCAATAATGTAGCACCCATAAGCACTGGGGTGGAGAGGAGAGGCAATGAGAATTGGAGCCTGAGCTGAGGTTGGCGGCGGAGATGGTTCTGGACCTCTGCAGATAGGAGAAGGATGATTTGTAGGTGCCATGAAAATGGGGGGAGAGGCAGAGCCCAGGGGCGGGGAATTGGAATGCATGGGAGCTAGGGAGGAGGGGGGCAAAATATTGGAAGGGAAATTGATTTCAAGGTCGCGAGAGAGATGCCTAAGAGAGGTGGAGGCATGACTATGGTAGGTCGGGAGTTCAACAATCCAACAGGTGGCCTAGGATTGTTCCTTCTCACGCTCCTTGAGTTGGTGGGCTAACAGATTTTAAAGAGCCCATAACGTGTGCCTACCATGTTTGGTTCCTTTTTCTTCTAGTTGAAGAACCTTGTGACAGATATGAGGTGGGATGACATTGTCAAACAGTGACAATTCCACATTGGTGTCGATGGTGGTTGGGGGTAAAACCTCTTCCCCTACTGCGGTTGGCTCGATGCCTTATACCCATCTCACGACTCATGGTGAAGCAGCAAGATGCATGGGATGGTGAGTATGATTCAGAGGAGACAAAGGATGCTAAAATGAGGTTGGCGAGCTAGATGGACCAACCTCTGAGCAGAACAACAAGAGGGAGGTGGTGCATAGTTTCCATGGAGCAGAGAAATAAACACTAGGAGGAGGCAGGTAAAACATTAATCCGAGTGTGTGAGAGTAGGCCTCGAGGAGCAGAGTTGGTGAATTTATGATTCATGGTAGCCAAGTGTAGTACAAGCAGAGCGATAAACGCCAAGTGGAGGGTGTCGTTGTTCCTCAATGGAATGTGTGGCGTGAGTTGAGCTAACACTTGGATCTGGGTGCTTCTTCCTAAATTGTTATCATAAAAACAATATCTTAAAATAAGTGAATATTTTTTTTTACTAATTTGTCAAGGCATTGTCTATCGAGGCCACAATTTCACCCATATGACAAATTTCCAGTTGGAATCCAGAGATTTTTTTTTTAAGAAATCCAATTGTTGCAATGTTCAAATCATTT
Source organism: Pinus taeda (assembly GCA_000404065.3). NCBI lineage: Eukaryota > Viridiplantae > Streptophyta > Pinopsida > Pinales > Pinaceae > Pinus > Pinus taeda. Next base: position 86,804 of record APFE030660293.1, on the reverse strand, counting down.
TTTTTGATGGCAGAAATGGATTCAACACCATTAAGAACCCTTGGGGCACCCCAAATCCTAAAGCTTGACAACTCTAACTTGGATTTTCAAAAAATTCTGCTGAAATTTCTATTATTTTATGGGTGGAATTGTAGCCTATCTAGACTGTGTGATTTGTTAAGAGCTAAATTCTAACAAGCCAAAATTAATCTTCAAATGGACAATCATCATCATATCCATTGTCATTGTCATAGTCATCATTGTCCTAGGAAGAGATTATTGTAATTATTTATCACATAAAAGAACTAGAAAGTTCTACTTCTCATTGATGAAAATTGGTCTTACATAGACAATCATCATCCTTGTCATCTTTCTCATTGTCATTGCCATGAGTGTGGTTGTCATTAAAGTCACTTTAATATGGAAGAGATTCTTGTGACCATTTATAATAATATAAAGAAACCTTGTTCATATATAAAGTTTTGCTTTTCATATATGTTTACTATTATTTAAAATTAATATTGGTTATTAAATGG
>APFE030660293.1:63407-84797 GCA_000404065.3 Pinus taeda | reverse complement strand
ATTTTTTCCATATATACATTAATACACTAATAATTTAAGTCAACTAAAAATAAGGAAAAAAATAGTATATATATATTTGGAGTCTCTGCAGCATAGATACATCTCTGCGGCTCTGCGAGATTAGGGTATATGGTTTTGAATATAGGGTTCCAATTTTGGCTCTACAGCTTCGACTCCAAGTTTTCAATTTAAGGTTTCAATTTCGAATCAAGGGTTTCTATTTCTGCCCAGGTTTTCAATTCCAATTCCAGGGTTTTAATTCCAACCTTGGTTTTGAATTTCGGCTCCAGGGTTTCAATTTCGCTCTAGGGTTTCTGCTCTTGTAAAATTATCTTTTTTGTCCAGAAATTTGCAATGGCCATTGTTTTCAAGAATATTGAAATAGTCGATGTGCTCTAGGTTTTCAATTCACAATTTCAATTTCAGCTCTACAGTTTCAATTTCGTGTCAGGTCTCTGCAGCATAGATACATCTTTGCGGCCTTGGGGGTCTCCTCAGCTTTGCGAGATCAGGGTCTCTACGAAATATATAAATCTTTGTGGCCTCGGTGAACTCTGTGACATATAATGGATATACCTCATTCAACCTCCTCCGCTACAATAATATTGAAGCCAAATACATCTCTTTAATCTGCCTATGCGATTTTGCAGGTCTCTACAGCATAGATACATCTCTGCGGCCTCGGGGGTCTCTGCGGCATAGATACATCTCTACGGCCTCGGTGGTCTTTGCAGCATAGATACATCTCTGCGGCCTCAGTGGTCTCTACGGCTCTACGAGATCAGGGCCTCTGTGAAATTTATAAATCTCTGCCAAATACATCTCTGTGATTTTTCCAAATACTTTTCCAATCTTTGCGGTCTCAACCATTCATCTTTCTAGATCCAATCCGGTCTACGGGCTGCGATCGTCCAGGGCACGTGCGTCTACGGTCTGGTTTGGTGATATTAGGTGCACACATTTCTTATCTTTTTCTAATACATATCTGCTCATATATTTTCAAGTATGAATAATTCACCATAGCTACCAAAGATTACCAAAGGGAGACCTAGCACAGCTACTCTACAGAGCCTTTATGAGTATATAGAGTCTTTAGAGAAACGTAGAGAAGAAAGAGAAGTCAAGCTACAAACAGAGCTAGAAGCCATGTTGGAAAATAAATTCACATCTCTTGAAGACAAGATCCAAAAACATATAGAAAATAAAATAGAACTATTGGAGAATAAAATGGAGGCAATGGAGACTAGGTTGCAAGTTATAAAAAAATAAAACCAAGATACGAACCAAACATCCCAACAAGGAGATGATGATACTTTAGAGAATCTTAAAATGAAGGACATGATTAAAGAACTAGAAGAAAAAGTTAATAACCGCCTCACCCTAAATAGTGTGGCAGATAAATTAGATATCAAATCAATTAAAGATGAAATGAAAAAATTGATAGAATTAGACCATGAGCATAACAAAAAGGCCTTGAATCTTTTAATATTTGGTTTGAAAGAGGAGGTAGATGAAGATACTTTAGCCATACCCCGGACAGAATTACATAATAGATTGCAAATTGAAACAATGTGTCTCACAGAAGCAACAAGGTTGGGGAAATTAATTGAGAATAAAGGAAGGTTGATTCGAATAAAGGTGAGCTCTACTGACCATAAGTATGACATACTTAGTAAAACCTAAAGTCTAAAAGGAACGGGAATATTTATAAATGAAGATCTTATTCCAGAAGATCAAGCGTAATTAAGAAAGGAGGTTCAAAAGGTAAAAGACGCGAGGAAGGAAGGAAAATGGGCAATAATCAAAAATAGAAAAGCCGTTATTCGAGATAGAAACCAGAAAGATAGTAATAAATAGCAATTCAACATGCTTTGGATTCTTTCTTGGAATTGTCAGGACTTTCCATGGAACAAAGGCCCCAAGCTAAGTTGGATACCCAATGATGTTGATATTATATTGCTTGTTGAAACTTGGGAGAACGAAGAATCTAAGGTCCCTAACATAGATGGCTTTGCACTATGGTCTACCTGGAACAAGCGATCCTCTCGTAGAGGCATTGGTGGTATAGCTTGTTACATTAAGAAGAACATCTCCCCCCATGCTAAGATTTATAAAAACGACCCTCACAACCAATATAGTTGGATAGAGATTACTGACATTAATGATAAAAAGACCTACATAGCAATCTGTTATTTCCCCCCATCAATTCTAACTTCTATAAGAAAAATAATCTAGATAAAAATAGTCCTTACAATGGTTTAGAGAATGATATTTCTAGCATAAGGAATGAAGGTAATATCCTTTTAATGGGTGACTTTAATGCTCGAACTTCAAGCAACCCAACTATTCTTCTAAGCAATCATTACAGCCATAATCCTCTTTTATTAGACAAAGACCTTAGTCTGGATAGCCGGTACAAATGGAACTCTGAAGACCTCGGGGAGAATTTGTTTGGGTCAGAGCTAGTCAATCTCTTTAGTGCTCAGGATCTCATAATTTGCAACGGTCTAAAGAAGTGGCCCAATTCTAGCCAAGTGACCTACATCCATGGGATTGGTAGCAGCGTGGTAGACTATGTTATTTCTGATCTCCCTTTATCCAACGAAATAACAATTTTTGACATCTTAAACGACCAAGAGCCTGACTCTATCATAGGCCTTTACTTATAACTCTCAATTTTGTCATGCATAGAAATCCCATAGAAGATAATCCTTATAGCCAAAAGAACTTAATCTCTGATATAAATAAAAACAATCTCTTTCTAAATTAATTAAAAACTAATTTGCTTCCTTTATCTAGTATAGACAACATAGAAGACCTCTATCATAATTTTACTACAACCGTCTCATATTCTATTAACAAGTTCTCAATTTAAGTTTCAAGTAATAAAAGAAATAGCAAAACCAACCCATGGTATGACAAAGATTGTAAAAATGCGAGGAGAGCAATTAAGGAAGCTGTTGATGAATCTCTTAAAATTAGAAAGATAAAAATATACAAAGCCCTAACTAAAAGGGGAAAAAGGCAGTATATTCGTAAAAGTCAAGAGAATCTCTTACACCTCTCTAAAGTAGCTCCTAAGAAATTCTGGAGGCAGATTCTAACTAGGAAAACTAAAGATAATAATAAAATTGCTTTACATGACTGGAATTCCTATCTAAAAAAGCTTTATGAATCTCCAAATGTCATGGATAACTTTGAAACCCTGCTCACAACGAAAGAAGTTTTCTCATTAGAAGACATTGATTTTGGGGTTAAACACCTGGCAAATGGGAAAGCTAAGGACATTGAAGGTTACCAAGTGGAAATCTTAAAAATTGGAGGTCCTATCCTCATCCCCCACATCCACAAGCTTTTCAATCAAGAGGTCAAGCAAGGGTTCCCTAAACCATGGACTTAGAGCCTCATTATCCCTATTTTTAAAAGTGGAGATACAAATAAGCCCTCTAACTATCAGAAAATTATGATCAACCCTCTCTTAGCCAAGTTATATGGTATTATTTTGGAAAAGAAGTTGAGCATATGGCTTGAAAGTGAAGGTAAGCAAGCTAAAGGTGAAGCGGGTTTTAGAAGGCAACACTCAACAACGGACCACCTCATTACGCTTAGGATCATTGTGGAGGAATTCTGCAGTGATAAATCCAATCTCTTTTGTTGCTTTGTGGACTTTAGAAAGGCTTTTGATACGGTTCCTAGAAACAACCTATGGAATAGATTAGAAGAGCTAAAGGTTCCTTTCGAGTTGAGAGCTGTCGCTATAAGGTTATACGATAATGTAATTGCCAAGCTAAAGAGTAATGAGGGGTGGTCAAAAGATATTAAGTGTAATATCGGAGTTAAACAACGTTGCCCCCTCTCCCCTACCCTATTTGGAATTTACATTGACAAGCTATAAGGTTGTTTAGAGGAAGAAGGTAGTGCTGGCACGATCTTAGCTGGGATAGTCATCATCCTTCTTCTCTATGCCGACGATATTTTTCTTCTCGCAAATTGACCATCTGATCTTGATAAGCAACTTAGACTTCTTAAGGAATTATGCTCTACCATGCGTATGACTATTAACACTGACAAAACAAAAGTTATGATTATCAAATCCAAGAAGGACACTTATGCTAATTTTATGTATGACAATAGTAACTTGGAGGAAGTGTCTTCTTACAAGTACCTAGGAATTGAAATTCATTACAAGCTCAACTAGAACTATAGCATTGAGAGAAGGATTAATGGGGGGTGGAAAGCTTATTTTGGTCTTGAAAATAATTGTAAAACGACAAGCCTTGTAATGTGGGATAGAAATAGATCCCGAGGATGAACCCTAGATTTTCCGCCTCCTTGCCCTCGGCCACCATCGGGTCTTTGAACGCCCCTGCTGCGGATGGTTTCGAGAGGTTCATGCACAGGTTAAGGGTCTTTCTCCTCTCTGCAGATTCGCAAGATGTCCATACCAAGAACGTCGGCGCCGCGTACACAGATGCTCACGCAGATCTCTTTGCCGTGGGCTCTGGAGTAGCATGGCTTCAACCCCCTGCTTCCTCATCACGCTTAGGTGGCCCTCTTCAGAATGTCGGCGCAGCGGCCAAGGACGATCACGTAGAACCCTTCGTTGCTTCTCCTCGGATCGTGGCTTTTGGGAAGGAAGGGTTTGCTCCGGATGGCTGTTCGCCTCCTTTGCCCATGAGGCAAATCCATGAAACGAAAATCAATCAACGCGTATGCCTCCTCTCTTCACAGATCTGCAGGGGAAAGAGGCATTCGGATTATTCTTCCTCGTTCCAGATACAAATCAAGCTTATTACAGGCAAAACTATGCTACAATGGGTAAGCCAGACAAATCTAGTGTAGAATCTCAAGCATACACTGAACATCAAACTGGGGATCCCCTCTGCAGCTCAACGGCTTCTCCACGAAGGTAAACAACTTGAGGATTGCTATCCTATTTCTTTTTACGGCATTAAGAAAGATGCATCCATTATTTTAACCCTTCGTTTGAGAGGAGGAGCGGCTGGAGAGTCATCCTCAGCTCAGGCATTTTCATATAAAGATACAGTCCATGCTAAGAAGCCTGAAAAGACAGTTCCACTAGTTCAGGCTCTCAAACCTTTTATGGTGGACAAACTGGAGGAAACCCCCACCATTTAAATAATGCATCCATCGCTAGATGAGCAAACCCAAAAGTTTGCAGAGCACGCCATTATTTGCAGGTTTAATGGGCTCTGGCCGCGTACAACAGACCTCTACCAATGGATCCACTCCAACTGGACCAACAACTGCAAGGTTTTGTTATGCTCAAAGGGCTTCTTCATTGTAGTGTTCGCCTTCGATGAGGACTACCAAAAAGCCCTTACTGCAGGTCCATGGTTCTGGGGCTCAGCAGGATTATTTCTCACCCCATGGTTCCAAGATTTCGATCCAGCTACAGCAGTCATAACCAAGCTCCCCATCTGGGTCTGAATCCCCAACCTCCCGGCGCATCTATGGCATTTTGCTGTTTTCCAATGGATTGGCAAGGCTCTAGGCCGCCTCCTTGATACAGACGTCTCAAGAGGGGAAAAGGGCCTCTATACCTTTGCCAGAATCTGTGTAGAAATAGACATGAGCAAAGGTCTCCCTGACCAGATCAATCTCAAAATTGGAGACTTTCATTGGACTCAGGCCCTGGACTACGAGAACACAGCCTTTCATTGCCGGAACTGTCATCACACAGGGCACCTTCAAAGCTCCTGTCCCACGATGTCGATACACAAAAAGAAGGCCAATCCTAAGCAGAAATCTAAGAGCTGGAAGCCTCATACCCCTCCCCCCATGGACGACTTTGATTTCAGCACGGATGATGAGGAAGAAACTGCGGAAGATATGGAAGCAAATCTAGCACAGAATCCGCCCCAGGCTGAGCATGTGGACTTGTCTGTTCAGCCAATCTCACAGAAAAGGAATCATGAATCTTCTCCATCGGATTCAGACAAGGAGACTTCTCCTTCTGCCCAGCTCAGCTTGCAAATCTTGCCTCACCAGCAATGCTCTCCTGAATGGGTCAAAGTAGGTAAAAAGAAAGGGAAAAAGTGTCGATTAGTTGATTCCATCCATGTTGGGTAGAATCCTCTGTTCTGCTCTGCTTCTATGCTCCTCTTGTTTCTTCATGTTTAGCTCCCGTCTCTTCCTTCTCTTCTAGGGGCCGAGGTGGATAGAACATCCTTTCCGGCTGCCCTTGTTCCTGTTTTTTTTTGCTGTAATATCTCATTGTACTATATTTTCCTTTAATAGATTTAACTTTTACTGAGAAAAAAAAAATATGTGGGATAGAAATAAGTTCCTCTTTGAAACTTTAGTCACTCCTATTAGCTTATATGGATGTGAGGTTTGGGGTTACAACATCTCTAGAGAATCCTCGAGAAAGATTGAGCAAATCCATAAGTGTTTTATAATGTACAACCTCAAAATTAAAAGTAATACACCCTATCCTATTCTCCTTATAGAAGTGGGTCTTTCCCCCAACGAGAGCCTAGCTATGACTAGGCTTTTGTTGTACGAGCACAAACTCAATAGCATAGGAGACCATAGACTTCCTAAGCTAGCTTTAAATTCCAGCCAAAACCACCTAAGGCTCAAACAAGGTTGGTATAAAGGCACCAGGGCCTGGTTAAACAATTGGGAGATCGACGAGAATGTTGCATTGCAAAACATTAATAACATTAAAAACAATGTTACTTCTAAGTTCAAAGAAAAAATGTGGTGTGAGAAAGATTTAGTAGCTAAAATAAAATTAAGATATTATAAGGAGGTCATCAACCCCACCCTAGAAGATAAAAATTATCTCTCTGTTTTAACTAGCTCAAAGAAGAAAATTAATATAGCCAAGATTAGAACAAACCTTCATGAGCTCCATAGTGAAACGGGTCGTTGGGAAGTTCCTAAAACACCATGGATGGAAAAGATCTACCATCTCTCTGAGAATATGAACATCGAAGATGAAAATCACTTCCTCTTAAAGTGCCCCGCGTACAACCACATTAGATCTCAGTTTCATAATCTTTGTTGCAACACTGACCTTCCTAGCCTTTTACGATGTCAAAATTATAGTGAGCTCGGGGGCTTCTCTCCAAGCTTTTTGAGCAGAGGAATAAAATCTGAAATCAAACTAAATAATAATTCGTTTCTTTAGGTCCGATAGACCAAAGTTTGGTCTCAGTGGACGTTAACCAGCATCATCATCATCATTATTTTTTGTGATAATTATTATAAATTATAATATTATTATTCTTAAACTAGTCATTATAGGAATATTATTTGATCTTAATAATCATTATTAAATTCTTATTTTTCATAAACTAGTCTCTCTCTCTCTCTCTCTCTCTCTATATTATATATATATATATATATAATTTCCAGCCTCCCTTTTGATTGCTTTGTTTTAATTTTAGTCTCCTTTAATTATTATTTTGGTATAGGATCTTGACTCATTAATCCGGACTCATATATATATATATATATATATATATATATATAGTTGACTTGGATTTTTTGTTTCTTATTAATGTTTACGTTTTTCGATCTTCATAATTAATATTATAATTTTGTTTTATTTTTTTATCTTAATTATTATTATAAATTATAATTTATTATTCTTAAACTAGTTGTTATAGGAATATTAGTTTATCTTAATAATCATTATTAAACTATTAATTTTCATAACTAGTCGTTATATGATATTTTGGTCTCTACATTGCCCTCTATTTAATCCTGTGTCGTGATTTGCATCTTCATCTGGTCTTGATGATGAACCACGCTAGTTGGTTTGAAATGCGTCAGCAAAATTTTCTCCTATGTGATTTCTACCAAAAAGACTATTCTTAATGTAGTATGGATCACAGAAGCCTCGATTCAGAAATATCAATATTCTTTTACATAACGTTAAAATTAAAACAAAACATTAAAATACTAATTAAAGACATGTTTGTCACTAACATTAGTAAGATGTGATTCCCGATTCTCTAAGTATATGTATTCAATGATTTGATAGTGTTTCCTCTTCTTTAGAATCACTAAAGATAAACTTCACTAACATTCTAAAGTTTGAAGTGGTATGTTAGGAAATCTTATTGAAATTACAAACCATATTTATTTAATATTGTAAATTCGATTTCCAATCGTAAATTTTCCCTTTTTGTTGCATAAGGGTGTCAATGATCATTGCATTTTGTGTCATGTGTTACTGCTCATTTTCACGGACCTTTTTTATTATCAAGAATTTCAGCATTGTATTACTATTATGAAGTCCTCATGCATGTGCAAAACTCTATGCATTTCCTAGATTTTCGTGTAATCCATGTCCCAAATCTCCCACAGTTGTCCAAACAAAGTATGCACATCAACCACCCAAAGGGACAAACCCAAAAGGATAAATTATACATTTCTTGTAAGGATACAAAACAAACACCCAAACGGTCAAATTGTCAACCAAGAAAGAGAATACGTAACAAAAACCCAAAAGGTTGAACTGTCAACTCAAGAAAGATAATTCACAAACAAAAGAAAACACAACTCACACAAGAAAGAGACATGCTCAAAGTAGTTTCTAATTTCCAGTTCAAACACACTTTAGTGGAATCATTCAAAGTCCATATTTTAGAATTCAAAGCACCCCGCCACAAAAATATAACCAAAAGAAACAAGACAAGAAACCTAAACCTATGTTGTGTGGTATATCTGTTAGATTAATGAACCAACATTTAATTGTCAATCTGGGAGTTCGTGAACTTGAGGCGTAACACTATAAATGCGAGAGAGCACCTAGTGACCTATAAATCAAATTCCTAATTTGCCTAGAAATCGTTCACAGCGTGAGTTCCCGCACTTAATCAATCTCTACTCTAATCTTGCACTCAAAAAATTCATTACAAATGGAACCCTAATTATTGCAAACACTTCCCCTGCAATTCACCAACACTGAAAGCGAACCCTAATTGAAGAGAAAACCCGAATTATTAACAATTTAAAAAAATAAACCCTAACTGGTGCCAATCAACAAACAAACCCTAACTATTGATCAATCTGGAAACCTGAGTATTGCCAAGTTGACAAATTGTAAAGGCTGAAAATCCATAAATTATCTTATAGAACTTCAACCAAGTTTGCACTATCTTCTATTAAAACTATCTACGTGTGAAATTAAGAAAATGTAAGGGAAATTTGCTAACAAAACACTGTGTGCATAAATGAAATGACTTTATCTAATCTAATATTCTCCCAAGCAAGCTCAATCAATAATGTTAGGTCATGAGAGAGACCAAAGGGATTATGATGTAACTTTAAAGAAATAATTGTTTCTTTATTTATAGCTACCTGGAAAATCTATAAAACTTAATAGTCGAATATTTTCATAAAATAATTTTTCAATACATATAAATGAAATGACTTTCTTTGATTGAATATTCTCCTAAGCAAGCTCAATCAATAATGTTAGGTCATGAGAGAGACCAAAGAGATTGTGATGTAACTTTAAAGCAAGAATTGTTTCTTTATTTATAGCTACCTCGAAAATCTATAAAACTTAATAGTCAAATATTTTCATAAAATAATTTTTCAATACATATAAATGTCATTATTAAAGATCTCGAATGATTTTCAATACATATAAATTATGTTTTCAGTACGCATAAACCAATGAATCGAGAAACAATGCCACGTGTTCCAGAATACACTCAACTCATTACAAATTGTTCAACAACAAATAGAGCTAGCATGACAAAAGGACTATAATCTTCAGTAAACCGGTTGCATGTGTATGCAAATTTAACAATGAACTTCTCACTTTTCTAAGCAAATGTACCTACCATCTAAAAATGGGTTACCACTACTCGTAAAAGAAGTCATAACCAGGAGATATTTGTAACAGTTTGGAAAAACGTACATATGTATGGATCATTAATCACATTCTCTTTAACTCAAATCTGTGTGTAACTTAACACGTGCCAACATCACATGCATTGAAAAGCCATCGTTGTGAAACCTCAGATCTTGTAATTAAAATATGTCTATGTGTTCTATTTCAATGCACGTGCATAAAATACTAAAGGAACAACGTTGACATAGTTAGCAATTACGTTTTAATGTAGCCATTCATTCCAGATTTTAGCATGTTTGTCTAAGTTCTCTGCAAATTCCCTTCTAGTATAATCTTTGTGCAATCTAGGAAGAATACTTATATTGACTCTGGTTCATAATGAATGATTTATGCTTTACCCATCAATAAAACATTCCATATATAGATCTGAGATTAAAACCCCACAAAATGTATTCACAGAATAAAGTATTGATTCTCTGAGTCATCACAATGCAGACAAGGAATCTGGTTGTAGCTTATCGATAGTGTTCATAATGCCATATTACCAGATTCATTTAAAAAAAAGCACAATTTAAAAGACCAAGACAACGAACTAAAATGCTTAATCCTTATTTTTGTGAACACACAATAAATTTCCAGGTTTGGAAGGAAGAGCACAAATTGGCACACCCGATTTTCAAACAATGGTAACAAATCTAAAGCCTGTGATACCAAATGATCACAAAGGAGAGCAACAAGTTGGGTTGGGGGCCCTTCTAACCAACTCGTGCCTCCTATTAAAACTAAATTACAAAGAAAATAAAGCACTCAAACAATGGAATGCAAAACCTTGCATAAATTTTGATCGTAATCTCGTCTTTACATCACACAAGGAGAGATCCGAATCCAACAATCTATAGGGAGTAATCCTCGGGTCGAATACATTAGCATAACTTTACATTGGCACTGTTTCCCCCGCTCCGAGCTAGAGCTTGATTTTCTACATGATGTACAATACATGGATGGATTTATCAGGCCAATTTTTGTTACAAACAAACAATCAAATTAAATCCATTCGTTTGCGATGAATAGATCTAGTAAATTCACTATTCCAAACAGATGAAGTTGGATCTGATAGTATCTCAACCATTCACTCTTGATGGATCAACAAAATTTTGATCTTAGTCAAAGGAAACTGGTTCCAGAAGTGCCGCGACTATTTTCCTATAAAGTCTCGGTTTTGAACAAAGAAATTGGATCTTTGACCTGTCAGCTCGCCATCTTTAACCTATACCTTTAACTTTAGTGCAGGAATCCCAAACTGGTGCAGCTTGATACATAGTATAAGAAGGTGAGTGCAGGATCAAGGTCCATTGGCACATGCATAAAAAGGTAGCTGACCAAGTTTTTAGACTTGTAAACATACAAACTATCGTTAATGATAATTTTAATGTTAAATCTTGTTAAAACAAGGGAAACATGCCAAATACTAAATATTTACTTTATAATACCCAAAAATGCACAAAATGACGATAGTAACCAAACGAAAGCATGAGGTATTTTAGGGTAAAAAATGGTATAAAGCCAGACAAAATAAGGCCTGACATCCGCCCATGCTGATCATCTTGATGTCCTCATGCAAGCGAAACAACTGTTGTGTTGTCGCTCCCTTGCAAAAAAATAAGATCAAAACATCTACGGATGACCTTTGCACTTGTAATAATTTTCCTGCAACTTTGTGTAATAAAAAATTCCTCTACTTATATATGGTTTTTTCTAAGTAGGAAAATACGCGTTGGTTTGTTTTAGGGCTCTTCATTCATTAAGACCAATTCCAAAAAAGTCTAACACCAGGGCTGTCACAAAAATGTTAAACAGGAAAGATAGTGTTATCATTGAATAAAATAGCCACTATTAAATTCTTCTACAAAGCATCTCAAGAGAAGTCCAAATCAGTGGGTCTTCACTTTCAATATCCTCATTATAAATATAAGTGACATAATCAGATTTAAAGGCAAGAAAAGAAAGATGATAACTTCCCAAGATGACATAGCATATAGCTAAAGCTTCTCTTATTTGGGCAAAGTGAATCACCTGCACTAAGGGTCCCACATCGCTAAAAACATTCATATTTATGAAAGATAGAACTTCAAAGCACATTACTGAAAGAATCTTAAAGCCATTCTCAAAGAGATATGATAATGAGTTCAAGAAAAGACAAAAACAACCAAGTAAATCGTAGTGTAATATTAACTTTAATACCATAGGCATGGCCCTGTTGCAAGTAGGCGTTTATAGCCTCGACAAGGATGCCTTTAACCCAATTAAATGCTTGTGTCCCATCTATTAGATATAGATTCAGAGTCATTTAAAATCATTTACTTTGGTTCACTACAAGGAAAATACCTTATAACGAAGGTTATAATGTAGGTTATTAGTGTTATAAAATTAGAAAAAAAATGTCAAAAAACCTTCGCTAAAATATTTGTTTGTGGTAGCGGATGTTTTAGTGGAGATTATAATGGAACTTCATCACAACTAAAAAAATATGGGCACCTAGAGGTTTTAGCAGATGCCTTTTTAGCACCGCGCTTCATGGAAAAATAACACCGGCATGTTAAATACATAAAAGCATCGAGGTTGTATATATAACTAAAAGAATCAAGGCATTGAATGAAAAGAACACTGGTGCCTGAAATGTATACTGCCCTAGTCTGTATATATTAAAAAAATACCTTGGGGCATTATTTTCAGGAACGACACCAGGGCAGGCAAAAAAATATTGCAGACGCGGTGCTTTTATTTAAACTCGTAGCTTCGATGTGTATGATTTGTATAAAAGCACCAGTGCACCACTGATATAAAAGAATCAATGCTATTAAGTTGAATAATACATTGGGGCTGGAAATAATATTTTGTAGCTTTGGGGCGTTAGTTATAGGAAAGTATTGGTGCTTTAAGAATTGTAATGCATCGGGGCGATAAAAGCAAAAAATAACAATGTTTGAAGAATATAACGCCCCGATGCTATTGTTTTCAGAAAAGTCATCGACCATGCAAAAAATCTTGCCGTAATAGTGCTTTTAGATAAAATAATGCACCGATGCATGTTTATGTTATAGACGCACCAATTTTTTGTATGAGATTTTCTCTTTTTTAGAAACATTGACCTATGACAGTGTAATTATTGTGATTTTTTAAATTTGTTATTCATTGAAAATCGACATATATCTTATAACAACATTCATATAGATTAAATTTTGATTAGTGTATTTGTATATGATGTTTGGATTAATTTGTTATATTATTAGATTTCACGTCTCTTCATTATAATATTTAATCATCCATACATTTAATGAGTGGTGTAACATTTCACTAATGCATTGGATAATATAATAGAATAAATTAAAATGTATTTTATTATATATCAATAAGACGCTCTTTGTCATACAAAATTGGATAGTTATTGGTAACCCCTTGTCTTTCAATTGGGACACTATGTCCATTACATTAAAAAAATGTTTGATTTTCACAGACAATTATTTCAAAAAATACAACATCTTGCATTGATATCTAAATAGATCATCATTCTTCGTTGGAATTGTTGTCAGTGCTCGAGCTACTTCCATGAATTGGGGTTATTTGGACGAATGTTTTTTTTATTGCATCGATTGTTTTCATCTTCTTGATCTTGTTCCATCCACAAACATACAAATAAAGTGTAATGAGTGTATCTACATTGGTGAGAATAATGAAAATTGAAATAAGTAATATACAACAATGTAAATCGAATAACAATGTACCATAGCAAGAAGTGACTCATGAACTGTACACATGGTTTCAAAACCAAGTCTCATGCCTTGTTGCAATAACTCTTTTGTTGGCGTAGCTGTATACTTTGTTTTGTGCATGTTTTATACCCCATTATAAATCATAGATTTAATATAAAGGATTTTCTTGTTCTATTAATTTTAAACTCAGAGAAGTAAAACAACATAGATACTTACAAATTCCACAATTAAATTTTGATACGTCAACATATACTCACAACCCATATTTAACTCAATGCCAATCAATTTTTTTGATGGCATTGCTTTGTATGTTATCGCTTATTTGAAGTCATTCAAGTATGGTTGTTGTAAAACAACTTAAAATATACTAAAATGAAACCTTCAGTTGTTATAAGGAAATATTAACAAATACTCACAAACTTTGATATCAACCATATTATTCCTTGTCGTCCTATTTTATGTGTTGAATGAGTTCCATTTTGTTTTATTTTCTACAAGAAAATACTTGAAAAATAATATTTAATGCTAAATTATTTGTTTATATGTACAAAGTCAATGATTACATACATTTGAAGCACATTGTTGTTGAGATGGCTCCTCCTGTGGTGCAATTATGTCCATTTCTTTGACCATCTCCTTGTTCACTTTTTTGGACATTCCTACTGGCATGTTTTGCATATCAACTCATTGATCCTTTAGGATTATGAAGGATTTTCATAATCTTCATGAAAAAAGTAATAAAATATTTTTATATTGATACATGAAAACTAAATTTAACAAAATTGATATTAATAAATGAATGGTTTGTAGTAATATATACATATAGTTCTAGAAAATTATTTTAATTAAGAATATTACATTTTGAATAATTTTGTTTTGTTTTTGTATATTTTTGTTGTTGCAAGTTTGACTGGTCTCATTGACCATTCTCTGGAAATGCTTCCTGTAGTTTAGAAATAACTTGGTTCTTTGAATGTTGGCTTATTGGGGCCTGACCCAGGTTCAGAGGTGATTTAGCCAAACAAATCCCGATACTACTGGCCCTTTTGACAATAGTCCGCAGAGCGCGGACTGAGGTCTCACCCTAAGTAGTATGGGAGGGTGCTAGAACCAGGTCTCCGCACCCTGGAGATGTCTGATGAGTTCAAGTGGTCCGCGGTTCGACCTAGCGCGCATGTTGCTACGCGCACTTCCTATACTTCGCAACCTGAGATGTTGCCTTTGCGCAGCCCTACTCGAGAGCCGAACACTATTATTACCCAAGTCCTTACTAGTAATCCAATATTAATTGATTAACTTAGCTTATTTGTATGTTTTCAGTTATACTTAACAATATTCACAATTCATACAAGTGCGCAGTAGATAAACATTATAATTTCAATTCATCTCCAACAGATAATAACCCAAGAATAGATACATGGGATTAAGATGAAACTTCTCTTTATTATTCTCTTCCTTCGGTTACAGACTCGACTCCACCCTGCGGACTTGACAAGGCCTCTGTGCACTCAGCTGCAGAGCCTCTTCTTACTCTACGACCCAATCCACCCTTAGACTCTTGCTCTATGTTTCTACTTCTCTATCTCATCGATTCCCTTCCTTCGATGTCTTTACCCTTAGAGCCTCGCTCTATTTATACAATCCCATGGTCTGCGGACCATGGATAGGCCGACATTACATTCAAAACTAGGGTGGATAGCCCTATGACTCTAACATACATCTCGTGCCCGCAATTCGTGGAGCTTTACAACCATATCAACTCAAAACTTGGGCTTTAAGCCCCAAAACATGCCGGGGGGGGGGGGTTCCATGCCCAACAGGCCCCCAACACAAACATCATGACTCGCCCTCGAGTCACTATGTTGGTGCGACGATCTTGGCACGGAGTCCCTCCAACTGTTCTCGAATGGTATTAATGTCCACAGCGCACTGAGCTGCTGCTTGTTGAACTTACTGCATCCGTTCTTCTGAGACCTCTGTGTCCGGCGTGCTTCCTTGCATATGCGCGTGCATCCCCTGTATGCGAGCGAGATTTCCTTCAATATTTGTCATGATCATGAAGGCCTCGTCAATCCATGGCTAAACATGTGCTTTGAGAACTGCCTCCTTGTGTCGTGTGGCATCCACCTGATCCTTTAGTGCCTTAGCTTGTTGCATCCTTGCAAGCCGCTGAGTGAGGATGACTGTTTGCATAGTTCCTCGGACACTGTCGTATTTCTGTTGGAGTTCTCGTGCCTCTGTCTCTAGGTGCTGGATGTTGGGTTCCTCTTGCAAAGTCGTGAGGATCTCAAGTGCTTGTTCCAACATGCCGGTACAGTCGCGCACTATACCTCCAATTTCTTCCAACCCTGCTGTGATAGCGCTAGCGTGCTGTTCTCTGATTTCCAGGGGAGTGGAAGGCTACGCCTTCAATTGCACCTTGGAGATCTAAAGATTCATCTCCAGCTGAACCTTTGTAGTTCCTTCCCTGGCCTCACGGACTCCAGTTGCCAAGTTGTGGATCCGCACATCTACCGGTAGATCTCCTGGGATGCCAACTCCGGGACGCGTCGGCAAGCATCATCTACCATCTGCTCCAAGTGTTGATTTTGCGACACCAATTTGTCGCGATGTAAGGTGAGTTGTTCCATGTTTATCTTCTGTTCGCTAAGAACTTGGATCATGCGGCTCTCCTTGGCTTGGAGATCTATCGTTATCCCATCCTTTAGTAGATACAACGTTTCTCGCGGAAGTGCAGCCAAATTAAGGCCAAGGCCTTTAAACATGTTAGCCGAAAATCTATCGATCACATTTGTTGTGACTAGGGCCCCTTCTGGCAACACTACCGTGTTTTCCATTCGTGCACGCAACATCTGCTTTACTGCCGAGGATCTAGTTGCGAGGTGGGTAGAAAGGGTACCCACCTGAGGGGGATGCACTTATAACTCCTGCAGCTGCGCCTTGAGGGC
The DNA here is from genome assembly GCA_000404065.3 of Pinus taeda. Lineage (NCBI taxonomy): Eukaryota > Viridiplantae > Streptophyta > Pinopsida > Pinales > Pinaceae > Pinus > Pinus taeda. Next base: position 68,238 of record APFE030660293.1, on the reverse strand, counting down.
CCCCAACATAGTCTGGTGCTCCTGCATAAAATTATGAAGTGCTTCATTGGTGACATCGCGAACCGTCTCGTCAATGTCATGGAGATCACCTTTGGTTAAGGTGATCGCATCAATAGCCAACTTTGAGGCCTTTACCTTCTTCCTTGGTCTCACTCTCTCTGCAATGCGTGGGTGCTTTAACTGTGTGGATGCATTCCCTGGGTCCGCGCTCCCTTCTCCTGTTTCCGTTTCCTCTACCTCCTGCCCTTGCGACGACATTGCTTGGCCCTCGTCCGCCTTCGCGGTTGCTGCCTCTGCCGCCTGTGCTACTGCTGCTGCTTTTGTGGCCTTCTTCTACTCCGCGAATTTTTGTGTCGCTTCTCGTGCTACCCTTACATTAGTTGTTGTTGTTTCCTTTAGCCTTTTCTCTGCTAATTGAGCGATGCACAGCTTGGCATCGTCCTTTTTCTTCTGTGCTTTTGCCTTCTCCAATTCTGCCAGATCTGGGGCGTGCCATTCGAGAGGTCATGTCTCCAAGACAATAAAAATTGTGTCGTCAGTGGCTACAAAAGGTAGCTTCATCCACTGCTTAGTCGGATCCTTTCGCGCCTTGATATAAATGTTGTGCATATCAGCTTTGAAGTCTGCAAAACTCTGTAGACTATTGTACAATGTGGGTGACAGGCACGGCTTCTGGTTGATCCACATTCGGATGTTCATGTCCATGAGCACCCAGAAGATTTTGGTGTCGCGTATCTGTTTTGCGTCCTTTATGGCCCAGAGTGAAGCATACTTCGCAACCTCCGATAATTCTCTGTCAATGTTGGGGAATTGACTGTCCTTTGGCAGTTCTCCCACTACGAGTAATATGGATAATATCAACCACGAATAGTGGAAGGTTTTACCCTACTCCTGGGCTTTGCGACAATTCTTAAAAAATTCTTCGCAGAGGAATTCAGACCAGTTGAACTGGGCCCCTTCCACGCACTACTCAGCTAGTGTGATCATGGGCGCCAGTACCTCATCAGCGTGACACTTCCTCATAACTTTGCCGACCAGGATTTGGGTTGCTATGTGTATCCCTTTGTCCTTGATGCTGGAGATGGCATAACCCCTTTTCTTCTTCTCCAGCTTATATTTTGTCTTCATGGCTTTTGCAAGGGCCAAATCACTACCCTTTCCCTTGGCTATGGTCGTGGGGTCCTTTCCTTTGCAGGGGAGACAAGAGATACGGTGAATTAGGTCTGTCGTGACGGGGATAGGCTAATCCAGCCACAGATACCCATGATGCACCAAGCAGAGCAGTTGCCTGATGACAAAAATGGTGATTGTTGTGTGGTGGAAATGCAGTACCCAAAGTAAGTTTAGCCTTCCGGCATTTTCCACACTACGCAACCACTTCCACGGCTCTAGCATTATCACCACCCCCGCAATGTTCTGCTTCATGAGATTCCCTATCTCCAGATGAGGGAACTTCTCGCAGTCAGCGAGGTCCCAGTCTTCGAACTTCATGGTTGGCATGCGCCCCAAGTGTGTGCCTTCAAACATGATGCTGTATGGGAGGAGCGGGGTCTGGAGCGGACTCTTGGTTTCGTCCAGAACCTTCGACACTTTAGTCTTCCCTCTCTGTGAAGGGACATATGAGGGCAATTTTGTTGCAGAGAGTATAGGTTGGATATCCTCCTCCATGTCTTCTTCTTCTTCCTCTGCGGTGATCAGGGCCTGTAAGTCTTCTTCTTCCTCATCTGTTTTTATTGTGACAACTTTCCCCTTCTCTGCCATGGATAGTTTGGTACGCAGCGTGTTCCTAGGGGACATGCATACTAGACCCATTGCTTGTTTATCCTTCTTGGGCCTCGGCGTTCGCAGTGATTTGGGGATTTCTTTCATGACCTTAGTGCCTTCTGGAACATCCTCCACCATTGGGGTCTACGCAGCCTCGCCAACGGTTACCTCTTCAATTCCCAAACCATCCTTAATGACTGTCATCGTATCTAGGCTGTATTTTGTCACTCGCAAACTTAGAGGCTCAATTATCGCCTGGCTCTCAATGCTCAGTGCTCTACTCAAACATTCAACTCTCAAATGACCAAGTGTTGTTCGTTGGCCAGCCCTTTATGTTTTATAGCACGTTTTGAATTCAAATTCGATCGTTCCCCCTAATTTCGGGCCATTAACGCTTTCTTGGCGGCAGATTTTCCCAAATCTTGCCCATAAATCGCGTCTTAAATGCTCGCCTCCCACTCCATTTGGCTTCAGATCACACATCCCATCGTGAATAGTGACTTCAAGGTCACTTCCCAACCAATCTATGTGGTTGCGAACCTTGTGACGTTCTGATTTTGCGCGCATCTCCCATATTGCGCAGCTCATAGGCAGAATAGTTTATAGTCCTGCGCTCCCTTTCAAATTCTTGGAGTGCTAAGACTGTTCTTGTTACAGCTAGTCAGGTGGTCGCACTACCCATGTAGGGCTCCATCTCATCCTCCACCATGGTTCGCAGAGAATCCCCACCTTCCATTGTTGTGATCTGCATTGCGCACTTTAATACTTGCAACGTGCTACCCTGGTCACTACGTTTGGCTATATGCGGTCCAAGCCAAGGCAGCAGACTAACCAGCTCACGGCGATAGTCCTCCAACTGGTCAGTATGATCATATGCACCTTGCCTTACCATCTTTGGTTTTTCGACGAGAAATGATTCCTTTATTTCATCTTCCAGCTTTGTGATTTCTCTGTCCATCAAAGCGCTTTTCTCCCTTAGCCGTACCCAATATTTTTCAAGTTATCAGAGTCTAAAGTTTCCTTGTCGGATTTCTTCCTCAATTCCTATATGTTTTGTTTCTCGCAGTTGTGTGATTTCTTCATTTCGGGCTTCGCGGGCCGTCATATCTATGGGTGTTTCTATGCGCGGACTAGGCTTCACCTGCTCCATAGGGATTACAACCCCTGCTTTATACTTTTGCGTCGAAAGTGCTTGCGCAGTCAAGGTTTTGCACATGGTCCTATAAGCCCATAGAACTGCTGGTACACGCAGGTCCCAGTCAATGCGTCTCACATGGTGGATCTTGTTCAACACTTCGCACACTTTGTCAAAGGCTTCCCCGTAGATATTTTTTGGCGCGCTTTTTCTTTTCATACTTCATCATTCGCGCGCTTGTCTTGCCCGCTCCTGCTTATCGGTTTTGTTTCCTACCGCGAGGACCGTGTGCATTCGTGTAGGCTGCGTACCATACGCCTGTACCCATTTGGAAAGGTGGGCGCGTAGGTTGTTTCGTCCATCATGCCCGACTCCCTTTCGCATCTGAGGCTTCCCAAATCGGAGGGGCATCATCTTTCTGCATCCCCACCAATTGTCGAAACTCCGTTGATGCGTACCCCACCATCTTGCGGGCGTAGCACGCAGTGCCCATTTCAGAGCATCGAAACGCTGATGTTCCGGTACTTCTTTTTCAAATTTATTCAGGAAAACATCTATTGCTGTCAACCCGTCATACGTAGGCATGTCTCTTGCCTCTGTTTCTACGTAGCATAGTGACTTTATCATCATGTTGCAATTTAGCGTGGTTACCTCATGTAACCGGTTCTGCCATCTTTCTATTCTTCATCTGAATCCAAAGTGTAGGAGCTTTCACGCTCCCACGAAATCCTGCCATCCGCTGTTGGATTCACCCAATCCTGCTCCCGTGCGGTTATCTTGTAAATACAGTCTAGATCATCATCACTATCATCGTAGCGCACTGGTTCCGTGTAGCGCGATCCCTCCGCAGGGTCTAGCGGTACCACTACGCGTAGTGACTTTTTCTCAAAAATCATCTTGCACTTCTTGAGATTTATTACTCCATCCATATCAGTGGCCCAATCTATTCCCAGTAGCGCGGGGTAGGGATTGCTATCATCAACAATCTCTATCACTTCGAAATCTGCAAGCACGCTCACACATTTGATATCCACCTTTACTCCTTGCAGTGTTCCCATGGGTAGGATCTTTTGTTGGTTCGTCATTCGCAATTGAATAGGAGACCACTACAACGCGGGCCTGCCCATGCGTTCCCATGTCTGCTTTGGCAGTACATTCACGTCCGATCTTAGATCCAGAATTACTTTATCCATTTCATACTCCCCGATTTGGACAGTCAATCTCATTTCCCTTCCCATTCGATGTGTGTTTTCCGAGCTTCCTGACTACGCGTGGTTCACCTGATCCAACACATATAGTGATGAGTTCTTGCAGTCCCTTCACCGCTTTGTTGTCCCAAAGCAGCTTCATGCATGTCTCTAGAAAGGTAATGAGCATTGAAGGATCCATCTCCAGTTCTAGTTGATCCTTACTACCTGAAGTGGAGGCCTCTGTGAAGCTCTTCTTAGCTTCCATGAATGTCTCCTTCGTGCACTCCAAATCGAATTCAGGTTCCTTTGTGGGAGCCTTGCGAATCCATGCACTTTTTTCAGGCTACTTGCCCTTGTCATCTCTTGTCGTGATACTGCTTCGGAGCATGATGTTTACATTCGGGTCCTCTTCGCGCGGCTCAGACCTCATCATTTGTAGGTTCTGAGTTGGGTGAGGTTGGAGTATTCCTTTATCGCACAACCTTGCTACCAGTGTAGGGTGTAAGGATTATGGACACCACATATCTCCACAATGGTATGATATTGTCCACTTTGGGCCTAAGCCCTCATGGATTTGCTTTTGGACTTACCCCAAAAGGCCTCATACCAATGGAGATATTTGTCCATCCTTATATACCCATGATCCTCCCCACTTCTAGTCAATGTGGGACTTTGGTCGTATACCCAACAATCCTCCCCTCGAACAAAGGACCATCGAGCCTCCCCTCATACGATTATCCAT
>APFE030660293.1:33845-63348 GCA_000404065.3 Pinus taeda | reverse complement strand
CTGGATCTCAAAATCGAGACTACCAGTTTGATTTTTCATTATATTCCTTTCAATGTTACAATACATATTTATACATGCCGAAGCATACAATACCATGGACCGAAAACCATAGGTAGGTTCGCCCAACCTAATATAGGGTCCAAAAAAAAATTTTCTTGGGCCGCTGCCCCGAACCCCGTAGAGGGGGGCTACCCGTCCCCCTCAAACCCCCTCGGACAGGGGGGGCTACCGCCCCCGCTGCGCAATCGGCGCAACGAAAGGGGGGCTCCGCCCCCCCTCTAACCCCCCGGTTCACTACGTAGGTTAGTCGTGGAAAGAATATAACACAACCCAACAGAATTTACCCTCATTAATGGCAACAAATCTATTAAAAGTGAGATATCTTACAGTGTTGCATAGGAGTAGTTATTTCAAAAATATAGTGAGCATTATACATCTTTAAAGCATGCATGACAACTTATCTTTATGTAAAAGAAATTGCATTAATGTTGGCAAAATTGCAATAATATAAAGACTAGTTGCAAAAAAGAATATTTGATTGGTTATATCTTTTCCACACTGCAATGGTAAACGCATGTAATGACCATGTTGAAAAAATTGATTTGACCTAAAAGGGAATTATTCCACTGATATGAATATTACATATTAGGCTTAAATATCAAAACCTTTTAGCATGCATTTTCTCTTATTATCCATGTCGCTAATAGGGTATAACGCATTCGATAATGCGTTGACCCTGCCATTAATCCATTGTTGACAAAAAATTAAAAAAACCATATGTAAAGTCGACATTACAAAACAAAAAAAAATTGCTTTTTTTTAATTTTTTAATTCTATTTATTCACGCTTTGATTGGTGCAAAGGGCTTGAGTCTTATTTCGCAATCATGATTTACGATGCCATATCGTGTTGGGGGTGCTCCTGTCACAACCTGTACAGTATGTGTAGGCAACAAAAATATGATATTGATATTATGGCATCCACCTTCCAATCTAACTTTCATAGAATGTAAGTGAGATCCCTTGTGGATGCTTCAAAGAAAGTGCGTTGCATGTGTTCCATTGATAGTTGCAAGATTTGCTTTGACAAATTCGCCATGACAAGAAGATATATCAAGACATTTTTTCAATTTTATCTTCTTTCCACCGCTTGCGAAAAATCATTGTGAATTATTAATTAATGATCTTAGCATGTACAATTTTGCTTTAAGTTGCAAAAATTTTCATAACTTTTCATTAATTAATAAATTAATCATCACAATCAGTGATAGCACTAGAGGCCCAAGCACAAGAGCTCAAATTTAAAATGTGTACCATCTTGACTTTGATCTTTCTTTGATATGGAACTAATGCATGTCCATCACAGAAAACACTCAAGCCTTCAAACTTATGGCATCCAATTATTCTAATTACAGTCATGTCCACATCATCTACATGACGTATTGAACAGCCATTTCTTCTTAACAATAATTTTGCCCACATTGTTAGCTAATTATATGCTCACCATTTTCACACTAGAATTATTTATAGGCAAATTTTGAATTAATTATGTTCTCCTACATTGCTCTTATTATCGATTATATATTTATTTGGAAGTGATTTGATAATGAAAAAAGTTGATGACATTGTCCTGCACAACATGGATAACCAAGTGTGAGCCTATATATTAGCATTAGAATTTATGGTACAATGTTGTTATTCACAAAAATACTATTTTATTAAATTTTATGTCCACTGGGTTTAAATGGTTAGAGTAAATTTAATAGTTATGAACATATTATTTGAAAAGATCAAATGTTAAAATTCAAAGGAGTAAAATATATGAAACTTTCTAAAACTATAGTAGGTGTAAGTGGCTTTCTCAACTCACAAACAAAGGAATTTCAAATTTACTTAGCTTGTACATTGAAAATTTGGTGACAGTTACTCGTTTTTAGTATCCGTCATTTTAAGTTCTGTCATGTTAGTGAACTTTATTATTATTATTACTTATTTAATTATATGAAAATTTATGTCATTTTAAATTATGCCCAAGTTAGTGAACTTTGCATTTTTTACTTATAAAAAATTTAAACTTTTTAGTAATATAAAAAATTCTTATAATAAGACAGACTTTTTAAATTTCTTATAATAACATTGGTCTAGCTTGATGGCATTGAAAAGAGCATAGTTAAGTCTTTAAATATTTCAAAAATTATTAAAAAACAATTCATTATTCCTTAATCACTTAAGGGCAAATTCATGAATCTTAACCCATGAAAAACATGAATATATTTATAACCTCCCACCATGTTCATTGTTGAAAGCATTTGCCTACAATTAGTTAGTTTATAATTAATTTTTATTGCTTGAATTTATAGTAAAAAAATAGTTACTTTTATTCAAGTTTTTTAAACAATTATTGATTCAAGTTTTCTAAGTAATTATTGATTCAAGGTTTATTAATTTTTATAATTATATTTAAATTAAATTATAAATAAATATGAAAGATAATTTGATGAGTGTATTCATACATTATAACTAACATTTGGATGTTCCGTAAATATTTTTGTAACTATGCAAAACACTTTGTTTTACGACATTAAATACAAGTATGAAAATATTTCAATTTAACATCATCATAATTTTACATTATGATTGTTCTACTTCAAAAACTTCATGATTTTGTAAAATGATTTGGTCAAAAAAATATTGGCTATGAAACAATGAACTTAAAAAAGATTAATCAAACTGAACACTTTACGCACATAAAATTTAAAACTAAAACTTATACTTTATCCATTATTATGATTATATATCTCTCAATTACCCTCAATGAAAGTTTCATTTTTTACTCTAATTTAACTATATTTAAATTAAGCGAGAGTATCTATAATGTAGCCCTTGTTCAAATGTAGTAGTTGATTCATTCATTTCAAAATTCAATAATTAAACCAAGCAACAGAGAACGCTAACTATATGGCCTTGTTAATTACACATCAATACTTATATTTTAATATATAACTTTGAATTTACACAACATTCACATCCATACTTAAATTTCAACCTATAACTTTGAATATACACGACATTTATATATCTAAGGTATATGGCTTTTGATTATGAGGTTCTATAAGAACATTATTAGTGTACACTAAATTTAAAATTGAAATATTTCTAAAAGGCCATGACATTTCAACATTTTTTAAAAAAAAAACACTTCAGAATCTTTATTATTATAAAGGATATATCACTAAGATGTCACGTATCTTTGTCCCTTTTAAAGAACATATTCTCAAAAAGCTTTATGTACTATGTTATTGTTCTTTCAGAGATGTATATTTTGTAATAATGGTTTTTAATTAAAAATTAGTTATATGATATTTTAAACTTTAATTTTAACCTTAAACTTGCTTATCATAAACTACGCTAATCTTTCTTCAAAATTTATTATTTATATTTCTTAATGAAAAGGGTTATTTGTTATATTATTATTTTTAATTTTATTATTTATGTTTCTTAATGAAAAGGATTATTTGTTAAGTTATTATTTTTTAAACAAGGTGAACTACCACATCTCTCATATATCCTCAAATATGATGGTAATGATGAATATCATTCTTAGTAAATGCAATAACTATTTCTTTATGAACCAGGGGAGCTAGCCACCAATAATTGGTATATTATTTAAGTAAATTTATCATGATAACACAATTGCTCAATCACCAACTTGAACTTGTCATAGTAGTCCCTCGAATTATTTAGGTGACTTAACCACAACACTTAATTATATTAAATTTGTAAAAATAGATATGAAAATATGGCAAAGCCATCGAAAAGTTGGCTAATACTAGACGATTTGGGTTATCTTGGGTAGTTGGGTGGAATAAATGGTTGTTATTTTCCCCACCCTAGTTTTAAATCCCACTAGTGACATGATGAGCTATAGTGCCTTCATAAATTTTATTGTAATGACTTTGTGCCTATGAATATTGTTGTATTGGCTTTGAGCTTTGTGAATTGTTAAGTACCTATGGGTTGGCCTGGTACCAGCGACCTTACACTAGCTTTGGGAGTGAGAAAAAGGCTAATTTCCTTCCTCTGGATTTAAAAAAAAAATGGTCAATACCACATGAATCTCAATTGCAAGGAGAATGACAATGAACATCCAATAACATCCATCATGTAGTTTTGGTTCAATGGGAAGATGATGGATTTATTTTATCCCTTGAGTCTAGCTATCTAACTAAAACAGGTGTATTGAATATAAGGCATTCCATACCAGCATCTCTTTTCTACTCACAAAGTCATTTTCTAGTTAAACTAGGAATGGAAATGGAATATGGCACATTTCATAGTAGCACCTTTATCTTTATATGTAAAGTTTCTATGGTGTAAATACCAAATTAGCATGCCTACGATGTTGGGAGAAATGAGTTGAATGTACAAAATTCTTGTGAATTTCAAAACTTTGTGAATAATTGATAACTAATAATAAGGTTAGATTATATTTTATAATTGACAGAGCAAAGGGTTGTTAGGGCTATTGTTTGAATTCATGATTATGGACCTTTCAATTCTTTTTAATAATTAGGTAAATTTATATTAATATAAAACCAATATATTGCAACAAAGATTACATCACGATATTGTTCCATAAGTTTTTTAAAATAATGAATAAACAATCCATACAAGTCCCACTATAAGCCCAAAACAAAGATTGGTTTTGTCCTTATATAAAACTACCCAAAGTCCCTTAGCAACATATAATCTATGATACATGCATAAGATTCTTAAGGCCTTCAAAAACATAGAGATTAACATAAAGCATAGCACCTAGCTTCTTCTTCTAGACATGCACTAATAGGGTCAAGGCCTCAATTCACATTTTCCATTTCCCTGTCAAGCTAGTGCGTCATTACTCTCTCCTTAGACACCCCCCTTGAATGAGTTGGTTGAGGGCATTTGGTTTGAGGTCATGGACTAATCACCCCTACTCAAATTGAGTGCCAAATTTTGTAGTAAATTGCATTATACTTCCAAGATTGTTAGTTTTAGCTTCAATTCCACAAGAGACCCCATTATTTATGTTATTTGAGTTGTAATCTAGCATTTAATCTCATGGATTTTTTTATGTGACATCGAAAAATGATGTTTTATTGTAATGAATGTGTTCCTCATGGCTTTTGAGGACTATGAATTTTTTGCAGACTCTATAATTGTAACAACCACAGGTTAAGTTTCTATATAAATAAATTAAATCAAGGTCATGGACATGTATTCCAAGCTGAATGGAGGGGAAAACATTACATTCATAATCAATTTTGGTTTATTATTGGCTATGGAAATTGGCATTGGCATTGGAAAAGGTAAAAGGCAATAAATTGCAATTTAATAATAGAAATAAAGGAAAATAGGAGAAAAGGAAGATGAAGAGACAAGAATATGCTTGCAAGGAAAAATGAAATAAAAGTAAAGGAAAGAGAACATTCACACACACTCTTGGACATTCTAACATTCACTTCAAGAAGAAAAGAGAGAGAGAGAGAGAGAGAGAGAGAACAAACACTTGGACACAAGGAGGACTCAAGCAAGCATGAAAGGAATAAGCAATGGAGCGCAAGAGAAATTTGGACAACAAGAAGCAAGGGCAGAAAAATAGTGGTCGATTTGCAGGTAACGGTGTGCATGTGTGATTTAGCATGCTAGGATTTTAAGCATGGTTTATGCATTGGTGTATTATTTGTGTTTAATGTCATTGGCAGTGGTGTACATCCTTGCCATTGCCATTTCCTGGATAGTCATGATGTAGTAGATTCTCTTTTTCAATTTAGCTTTTGAAGGCCGATAGACTTGGATCCTGGTTGAGGTGGTCTTAGGAAAATTCCCAAGGGTCAAGGGTGGAGATGGGCTTTCTCCTAGAACTTTTGATGAATGGGTGGAGACAAGATAATTCCTCTGGAGTTGGTGAAGGATGTCGGAGGCATCCAACCTTGTTTTGATATTAGTGATTTCTGGACCAATTTAGGTGAAATCACTATGATTGAGGGTTGAGGTGACTTAACCTATGCAAGCCCTGGTTTGTTATATTTTGGTTTATCCCATGTGATCCCGCACTCATGCTTGGAATATGGCATGAGGGTGATTGGCTGAAAGAAAGAATTGGTTCAACCCAATTTATGGTCAGCTGGTACGTGGAAGTCCCTGACTTGGTTGGCTTTATACATATGTTATTATGTGTTATTTCTTATTGATGATCAATGAGCATAAATGTTGATTTATAGTCGTTTAAATGAATGGTTTGTCATGGCTTCATTATGGTTAAATGCTAGTTACATGCATGGTATATTTCTAATTATATGATGTGCTCTTGATCTAGATCTAATTCATGGTTTGATGGTTCATGGTTGATTTATATGAATGCATGTGTTAATATGTGTTTTATTGCATCTAGTGCAAGAGGGCAGCAAGGCTTCTTTATGAATATCTGATGAACTAATGAAAACAGTGAACATATTGTGCATTCATGACCTACAGGTACCATAGTCATAAAGTTATTGTATAAATGAATAATTGCACTGCCAACTTCCTAGGGTCGTAACTTTGGTATACGATCTTTGTTTGGCTATCAAATACCTCATTTCAAAGATCTCCACGAGGAGACCTAACAAAAAATCTATAAAACAAATTTAGGGACTTTTTCAATCTTTTTGTTTTCCCTAAAAGTATCATTTAGGCCCTCAAAACGGCCTCAGAACTTTAAAACCCAAAAAACTACCAAAAATAGGAATTTGTGTTAAATTTAAGGAAACAACATTGAAATGAAAGTGTTGGGTCAATTTAGATTGATAACAATGTGATCATGTGTCATTGGGTGTTTACAGTCAGTTCTGGACATGTGGACCCCATTTTCCATAAGTGCATCTTGGAAATCAGGTCATGCATAGTAACTCTCATCTCATGTTTACCCTGGTGAAAAAGTTAAAGTGGGTAAATGTGGGATGGGGTGTTACGATAATCCATTAAGCACCATCTTTGAACAATATTTGTTGTTAATACTAAATGCTTTGCATTTCCTCCAATCCCACTTCCACACCATGATTTTTACTTCTTGATTGTGCTCTAATGTCTCAATTTCAAAGGTTGAGAGTACTTCCCTATCATCAAATTGAGGCCCTAAATATTTCCACAAACACAAACAAAGAGAAACCCTACGTTCTAGAGCTAAATCCAATGCCATCCTAAAGCCATTGTTTTCCAATAGGGAGGCTCTCCTAAAAACTTCAAATTTTCCAGCAAAAAATCAAATATCAACCAAAAGAAATTAATACAGATTCCTATCAAGCAAGAGGACCTATCTTTTCACCTATGCCTCTCAAACAATCATGCCATCATCCCACCCCAAGACAGAGAAAATTGAAGACACAGAACAAAAGCATGCACATTTAAAGCATAGTGTCTATGAAGGAGGGATTCATGTCCCTTCAGATAACTATTTGGATGCTTGGTGAAGTAATCTAGGTTGCGAGTCATGTGATAATTCAAGTGACTAGCATTACAAGCCATGTATTAACATAATAGCTCTAATTGTGTCCTAGTACGCATGAATGATTAAGGGATGATATCTTGACTAAGGGCGTCATTAACCATAGGATCCCTCTCTTTTAGAGTTGATCCAAAGTTTTCCCACCAATCTCCTTCACTATTATTCTCCCACAAAACATGGTAGTATTTTATTTTGTTGATGGTGTTCGCATCTTGTTTGCTTCATTGAAGTATTGAGACTAAGAGTTTGTCTATAGGCTATCTATTATACACCAAATGATTTATATAGTCTTAGAGGTCTCTCATCACAATCAACAATCATGCACCATTAGGTTTAACTCTTTTGAGCCCTTACCATGGCACATATCCCTTTGCTTTGTTATTCGAAGCAATACCTAATCTCCAAACAAAGTCCCTCCAAGGTCAATGATGACAACACCACCCCCAAACAAAACTACCACCTCTAATAATAATCTAACTTTTGAGGTTACAACCAACCCAAATACCACATTGGTATATGAGAACCCCCTACAAGCAATCATAAACCTGATATTAATGTTCAAAATGAGCAACATTACAAAGAATGATAAACTTTGAATAAGCGTGAATTCACAAAGTGAAGCAAACATACTGACTTATGCACAATTCTAATTTGCAAGCCAGGTCTACCAAGATCTCCTTAGTTATGCATCCATAGACTCTAAAATGCTATAATCTGAATTTAAGTAAAAACCACTCTTTAACAATCATGTGATTTTCATTGCTATAAATTTTTCATCTAAAATTCTTTTTTAAAAAGAAGAAAAAAATAAAAATAAAAATCCTAAAAACTCATAAATCATATCTAAAAAAAAGTTATTCTTATAAATTTTGTATTTATAAAATTCATAAATCATAACTAAAAAATATAACCAACATAAAACTTTATTTTTGTGATAATTTATCTTTTAATTAATAATATAAACAAAAGAGTCTACTTTGCAAATAATGCGTATGTAAATAATTAACTCTATCCATTTTACTTGTAAAAATTGCAATCCTAAAAGTCAAATCAGATCTAAATAAGTGAAAATATGAAAAAATATATATATCTTAAAAACTCATAACTAAAAAAAGTTATAAAGCTCTGTATTTATAAAACTCATAAATAACTAAAATAGTCACCCTGGTAAAATTTTATATTTGTGATTAATTTATATTTAATTGTTAACATAACACCAATTGTCCACCTTCAAATAAAAATACATTTTTAAATTCAATATTTTGAATAAAAAGTTACCCATGCAACAAATCCTCTTATGAATATCTAAAGCAGAAAGGGCATAATCACAGGGAGTGAAATCGTCAAAATCACGCTTCCAGTGAATGATTTAGGCAGTTGAGTAAACTCTCATCTCTCCCGGGGAGCAGTGACCAAGTTTATTCAGACGGAACACCTTTCCTTCGATGGAACCAACCCATGTCCGACAGCTAACATGAATAATGTTTGACCTCTGGGTCTCACGAACTAAAAAATAAAATCAACTTTAACTTTAGCATTTGCTACAAACACCACCATTTGCAGCAGATGTCGGTTCACATGCACCAGCACCCAAGCTGCACACTGACCACTTTTTCATTAGATTATATCATTATAGTGATGGTTCAAAACAAGGGGATCTCATACTGGCGTCTGGCTTGGCTGTGATAGAGTGATAGTATCATTATTATAGATTTTTCTAAACTACATTTTCAAGACCAGTTTGATTGCATTTGCGAATTGTCACATCCCTTTGATAAATTTTATGACTAATAAATTTTCACCCGTCACATCCCTTTGATAGATTTTATGACTAATAAATTTTCACCAAGAAAACCAAAGATATTGCTAGAAACATTTTCACCCATGGCCAACCATTAACCTACAAATTATGTGCTGAATATGTTACTTATTCTGTCACAGCCTCACGATTTTCTCGTACGCTTTTCCAATGAGACTGAATGAGGTCCATTGAGTTTCCGTTTCATTAAGTCCATGTGAAAAGTCGAACAAATTTTGTTAATGTACTTACGGTTAGAGTTATTGCAACCTACAACCGTATAGAAATTATTCCATTTCAAATTCAATGAGATTGATTAACCTTCATTAATAATAAGTTTGAATTTACCAGTCCTGCAAAGTGATTTATGTACTTGTCAAATAAAAGCAGTATCAAATAAGGCTGCTCAAAATTAACTTGTATTTCACAGATCTATTCAGTTCAATTCCATGTGCATTAATATGCATATCTTTGCATGTTTGACTGCCCCTTAAGGCCACTGTATTTGGGACTTTTATAGTTTGCAGCTTAACGCTCCTGCTATTGATCAGCCAAAAATGTTATTAAGAAACATAGTATTGTTATTGTACACAAGTTAAATTTATTTTCAGTATTATATAAATATAATATACTAGTTATAGTCCAAAGGGTTAGCTTAACTGGTTATTGTCAATGTTGTTGGGCATTTGGCTAGTTCTGTGTCAGCAGGTGCCCAATTCGAATCCCCATGGGTGAGGCACACCAGTCTATGCCAACAGATTTACTTGGGATTCAATCACAAATGTAGGGAAGTATCCCTTGGATATCCCCATGATGTTTTCCTTTAAAATAATTATAATAATAATAATAGACTAATTATGGTGGGTTCAAAATGTATCTATGAAAAGCAGATGATTATCTAGTGAAATGGATGGGCAAATGTCACACCTTCCCAACTTGTTTTCACACTTTTTACGCACTAGGAATGGGAAACTCCATCGGACTTGATCGCGACTCTAGCTCTATAATTAATGTCTCAACACCTTGAAGTCCAGTACCTAGGGTTTCATTGGGTTTCTTACTATGAGTTTTCTGAAAGGGGAACCAAGTTTCCCCTCCCCCTCTTTCAGGAATATTGACTCAGGTTCTACGGCAGGGTCGACCAAAGGCAAGAAGACTGAAGTGAATTCCTTGGAAATGCCGATTTTAGGGGCAAAATGGCAAGCAAGTCTTCAAGGTAGATATATCCCTAAAGCACCTCAGAACCCTACTTTCAACATTTTGCCAAAAACCCTGGAGGATCACCACAAAACACTGAAATATCACGCCTTATAGGAGGCTGGCCTTCAGAAAGAGCACTGGAAAGATGGATTTCGCAGAAATGGCAACCGAAGGGTGAAATTGATCTCCAGCTGGGACCTAAATGCTTCTTTACAGTTCTTTTTTCCAATTTGGAAAACAAAGCTAGAATGTTTGAAGGGGGGCCTTATTTCTATAATAATGCGGGTTTGTATATAAGGCACTGGGAAGAATGTTTCAACCTTGATCAAGAGGAATTCTTGTCTGCACCTATGTGGACAAGATTGTATTCACTCCCAGTTCATTTTTGGATCCTAGAAATATTGAAAGGCATTGGGAATGTACTGGGACGCTTTGTCAAAGTCTCAGAAGTAACCAAACAGGGTCAGAACATGTTGTATGCTCGCCTTTACATATATATGAATATTTCCTAGCACCTACTGGAGTCCATTAACTTCAATTATCGAGGGGAAATATGGTCTCAACCTATTGATTATGAGCATGTCCCTTTCCATTGTCAACTCTACCATGAGCATGGCCAGCTATTTCGGGACTGCCCCAGATGAAAAAAGGAACCAAATAGTGAGGGATAGGTTGAAACTGAAGGTTTTACCAAAGTAACAACCCACAGAAGAAATCAAAGGCCGCATGTTAACATCAATCTACATCTACCACCAGGAAAAAATAGTTTTTATACCCTAGCAGCGATGGAAGAAGATCTGTCAGAGGACACACCAAATGATGTGCAGATGCAGTAAAGAACCCATTACGTGAAGGAGAAAGATACGAAGCATCATGCAAAGCGGAAAACTCTAGAGAATGCAGAGGCAACAAGTGAGAAGATTGATGTTACTGATTTACCAGACATTGAGGAGGTTGCCCAATTGACAAAGCAGACCTAAGAATCTTTGTCCAAGGAAGAAAGTCCGCTAGTTGACCTACTCAACGAATGGACGAAGAGAGACCTCGCAAACTTGTCGGAGGAGCAACGCGATCAATATGTGAAGGCCTTATTTGCTTAGAAAACGCAAAGGAAGTAGTCTTCAAAGGTGTTGAAAAGTGTAACTAGGTTCAGTCTTCATAATGACATGTAATTTTGATTCTATGTGATGAGATGTAAAGAAGCAAAAAAAATATTGTATTGACTTGCTACATGGGTTTCATGAGCAAAAGTTTTTATTTTTGAGTCAAGACTTCCATTGAGAGTCTTTGGGAATTATTTGTCATCTAGTAATAAAATGATAGAGTCATTGTCATGTAATGAAGTCATGTTACACTTTGTAAAAGATCAAACTTGTCTATGTAAAGTATCCTCCAAGACCTTGTCACTTATCCTCTTCAAGTCGGCCTACTACGATGGAAGAACTTGCTAGAAGTCATCCTACCTACTGGAGATCATGTCAACCTAAGGGACATGAGATGAGGTGTACAAGTAGCCACACTCGACCTCACTTAGAGGCAAGCAACTCGACAAGCATTTGATCAAGAAGAAGTGCGAACTAGAGCCCAGCAGTAGAAATGCGAAGAAGATATAGTGAAGGAAGGTTTCTTCTGGATAGCGAAGAAAGGCTTCTTCTGGGTATAGCGAAGGACAGATTCTTCAGGGTATAACGAAGGAAGGTTTCTTCTGGGGTCAATGAAAGAAGGATTCTTCTGGGGTACTCGTTTTGGGTGCAAAAGAAGAAGGATCAAAGGTATCAAGAGAAGATTGAGGGAGAATTTATTGCTGCATAGAAGGAGGCCGAAGAGAAGCAGTATAGAGACTAGCGTTTCTGATCTAGGGTAAACCTAAGAGACCAAGATTCTCTAGGTGACCAAGATAATAGAGACTGAGATTCTCTAGAAGAGACCAGTGAAAGCCTAGAGACCGAGATTCTCTAGAGGAAGCCAAGAAGAAGCAGTGTGAAGGATAGAGACCGAGTTTCTCTAGAGGAAACCAAGGAGAGCAGTTCAAGATCTAGAAGGAAGTCAAGGCAGAGCATCAAGGTTAGTGACAAGGTTCTTGGGAGGATACTAGAGTCAAGGGTCTTTGTCATGGTCTTGCTATTCGTCAATTGAAGATCTATAAGAAGAAATTTGATCGGGTTTTCCTCTTAAGAGGTGAGAGGTTTTGGCCCTCGCTGACTAGCCTACATACTATGTCACTTGTCTTCTATTGTGCATATTGGTAATTGTCTTGATGAAAAGAAAACAATAATAATATAACAAAGAGAAGACTATAAGCTAAGAAGTAAAAGTATATCACAATCAATTACCAAGCAGAGAAATCTTTTAACTCCTTACACCCTAGATTTCTCAACATGGTATCAGAGCTTAGGTGTTGAAGTCAAAAAAGGGCATTCAATCAAGAAGACATCAAGCCTCGAAGAAGGATCGTAAAAAATTCAAGGGCTACCAAGGTCAAGATCTTTTAAACCCTAGATCAAAGAAATTTACACCAACAAGAGTCTTGCAAAGAAGGAAGACTAAAAACATTCAAGAAGGACCGTGAATCAAGCTCTCTCTCATCAATCTCTCAAGAAGCCAATCCTCTATCAACATCAAGATTAAGGAGGAAGCAAGCATCGATTTCCCAAGTAAGTCTATGACTATATTTAATAATAACAAAATGTATTTTTGCAAGGAAAGCAATAAATTGGTTGGAGCTGCAAATTTCCTTGCATGGAAGAAAATGATAGATCTAAATCTTATTAAGAATGAGGTCATGGATCACATCAAGGGGTCAATAACCCAGTCTCCAAAGGAAGATACTCAAGCACATGCTAGATTCATGAAGGGAGAAGTGAGAGCCCAGAGAATTCTTATAGAATCTATAAAAGACTCTCTAATCCCATATGTATCAAAGTTGGAGACTACAAAATCTATATATGACAAATTGGTAGAGTTGTATTATGTAAGTACTACAGGATAAGTAATCTCATTAAGGCAAGAACTCTACAAACAAAAGATGTCCAAGGAAGATGGAATAGCCTCATAATTCATGAGGATATCAGAAATTCAAGATCAACTACAAGAACTAGGAGAAGTCATGTCTGATAGAGAGATGACCATAGTGGTACTGAATGCACTACCAGAAGAATGGGGTAACTTCACTTCAAGTTTATATGGGAAGAAAGAAACTACTCCATTTCAAGATCTATGGTCACTCTGTAAGATCAAAGAAATTAGACTAAAGGCAAAGGTCAATGTTGGACCAAACGAGCAAAATCAAGCATATGTTGCTATGGCAAGAAGAAAAGGGAAATTTGGAAAGTTTGGTGCTCAAAAGAAAAGGAAGAACATGGCTAAGGTAAGATGCTATGGATGTCAGGAACTCAGGCACTATAGAAGAGATTGTCCTAAACGTAATAAGGACAAAAGAGATTGGGAAAAAGCCTATATCACTGACGAAGTGAAAGAACCTGAGACAAAGAAGCTTAAGAACGAAGAAGGAAAATATCTCTACTATGACTAAGATGATCCTCTTCACTAAAAGGTACTTGTAATTTTTAGATAGGAAGTAGTGTAAATAAGGTAGGATGCATCTGATTAGAAAATAGCATCGTGACAGAAGCATTACAAGAAAGAGCTCTTGACATGGGAAGCAAAATGAATGTCTGGAATAAATTCTATTGATTACAAAGAATAAGAACCCTTGGAAACCTCAATGAAATCTCAAGTGATACTTATAGAAAGAAGTAAAGGTCATCATCAACTGGGATCATCATACAATAGTCAATAAGGAAACATCTGTTGGATGAGGATATGAAAGATCCTCAAGTTTCTCTAATGGAATCCTTATTAGAGGATTCACCGATCTAGAAAGGAAGCAAATGTTTCATCAAGAATTCCAACTCGTGTGATCCAAGGGATGATGGTAGTATGACATAACAATGAAGTAGATCTAAAAGATAAAGCTCTTTCGTTCAAATGAAGTTGCTACAGGAAGTCTAGATGACGCAAAAGAAAGATAAGGTATGTAAGCTTACAAAGGTTATTATGAAAGTCATGTCATATGGTGGCAAATACTATGGATCATTATTTCCATCTTAGGAAACATGATCAAAGAAAATGGGGATCTCCTCCTTTGAAAGTTGCAGAAAGGCATAGGTCACACTAGATGAAATCAACATAATATGTTCTCATATGAAGCATAAAGGAGCTGACTACAATTAAGGAACTCTGATTGGAAGCTGCTGGGAATGAAGAGTGTGTGGAAAAAGGGGGAAGAGATCATGAGATATGCAACAATGGTAGAAGGCATTCAACATCCGAGACCAAGAATATTTGACTAAGATATCTCCCGGAAAGATATAAAGACTCTGATGAAAGTCAAAAAAAGATAGAGACCCTTGACAATGGATATCTTTGGGAGATGTGTCAACATGTATATAGGATGTTGATACCTACAAGAAGATGTCACGATGAAAGACCATCACAAAGATAATTTTTTGGTTTAAAGTGTTCATTTCTTATTTTTGAACTAATATTTGGATAGGCTTGTGTAGGACTGGCAAAGGGAAGATCTATGGATGACTTCCAAGAAGACCATATAGAGGGATGTAAGATCCTTCCGGAAAATATGGCATAAAGAAAGCAGCATGACATAAAGCAAAACCAGATGAAAACCTGTTGGATCACTTTCTGATAAAAGGAATGAGGACATGCTGACTCATGAATGAAAGTGATGAATGGTTTGTGCCCTATGAAGAAGTCCCAAAAGATGAAGACTCTGTGACAAAAGAATTCATAACATCGAAGAAGAGTAATTCTTTAAGTAGCTGGTTGTCCCATCATCTCCACTTGAGAAGTTGTTGTAGGTCCCTAATTAAGAGGGAGCCTGGAAAGTTTCTTACTTGGAAGAAACTTGGAAATTCCTAAGCCAAGAGGGAGCTCAAGTACATTCCTTCTGTAGGAATGAGTACATTCCTTTATTGGAATATGTCCTCCCTATTTGAGAGGGAGAGATAGACACATCATTCTAATCTTCACCTAGGAAGACAGAATGAAGGAAGGTTTCTTCTGGATAGCGAAGAAAGGATTATTCTAGGTATAGCGAAGGTGAGATTCTTCTAGGTATAACGAAGGAAGGTTTCTTCTGGGGTCAACAAAGGAAGGATTCTTCTGGGGTACTCATTTTGGGTGCAAAAGAAGAAGGACCAAAGGCATCAAGAGATGATCGAAGGAGAACTTATTGTTGCATAGAAGGAGGCCAAAGAGAAGCAGTATAGAGACTAGAGTTTCTGATCTAGGGTAAACCTAAGAGACCAAGATCCTCTGGGCGATCGAGATAATAGAGACCAAGATTATCTAGAAGAGACCAGTGAAAGCCTAGAGACCGAGATTATCTAGAAGAAGCAATGTGAAGGATAGAGACCAAGTTTCTCTAGAGGAAGCCAAGGAGAGCAGTTCGAGATCTAGAAGGAAGTCGAGGAAGAGAAGAGGCAAAACATCAAGGTTAGTGACAAGGCTCTTGGGAGGATACTAGAGTCAAGGGTCTTTGTCATGGTATTGGTATAAGAAGAATTTTGATCGGGTTTTCATCTCAAAAGGTGAGAGATTTTGGCCCTAGTTAACTAGCCTACATACTGTGTCACTTGTCTTCTATTGTGCATATTGGTAATTGTCTTGATGAAAAGAACACAATAATAATATAACGAAGAGAAGACTATAAGCTAAGAAGTAAAATTATATCACAAGCAATTATCAAGAAAAGAAATTTTTT
The DNA here is from genome assembly GCA_000404065.3 of Pinus taeda. NCBI lineage: Eukaryota > Viridiplantae > Streptophyta > Pinopsida > Pinales > Pinaceae > Pinus > Pinus taeda. The sequence continues at coordinate 47,044 of APFE030660293.1, read as the reverse complement.
AACTCCTTATGCCCTAGATTTCTCAACAAAAGGGACCTAGTATACATTCCATAACAGAATTCCAAGAGAAAAGAAATGACATTTTAGTCAAGGAGCTTGTTAAGTAGGCAAAGAAACGGGGAAGGAAAAATAAAAAGGACTCTTTGCAAGTGACGAGGGATGTCTTGTAATTTCTAGACTAGCCATGGTGCTCAAGGATTACTATCCAACTGTTCCAAAACACTCCCAATGAAGATCTTCACATGGAATATTCAAGGCCTTAATAGCAAAGGTATGTAAGGGAACAAATAAGAAAAGTGAAGCCGACAATCTTAATTTTGCAAGAAACAAAGCTAGTATGGGAAAAATTGGAAAAAAATTATGACTTTTGCTAGAAGGGATGCCAATTTATGGCACTTAATGCTCAAGGTAGTGTTGGGGGATTGGCGTTACTATGGAACTGTGGAGAGGTTGTTTTTCAAGATTGGGTGGCAAGCTCTCGAATTTTAACACGTATTTTTAGATACCTAGGTACAAAAGACCTAGTTGTTTAGACAGTGGTATATGGACCTCCAATATCAATAGAAAAGCCCAAATTTTGAACCCAAATTTTCCATCATAGACGGTGGTTTCCTCACCAATTTTGGATCTTGGGGGGAGATTTTAACATAATAAGGTCGATTGCAAAAAAAGGGGGTTTATATAGACTCCAACCAGTCTCAGAAACTTTTAACAATCTCATTGAGCATTTGCGGTTAGTGGATATTTCTACAGTCAATGGTGCCTTTACTTGGAATAACAGAAGGGGAGAACGACATCAGATAGAATGTCTACAGTCAATGGTGCCTTTACTTGGAATAACAGAAGGGGAGAACGACATCAAATAGATAGTAGATTGGATTGATTCATTATGACAGAGGAAGTGTTACATATGGACATATTCACTGAGGTCACTATTTTTTTCTACCTGGGGTCAGACCATTGGCCACTTCAACTAGAAATAGACCAGAAAGCAATGCCAAAAAATCAGCCTTTTTGCCTAGAGAGATTTTGGTTAACTGATCCTCACTTCCTTGAACAAGACAAAGCTTGGTGGCAAGAAGGATCCATGCAAGGCAGTAACAAAATGCACACTTTGCAACTTAAGTTACAACCGTTAAAAAGAAGTATCAAAGCTTTGAACAAACAGCGTTTTGGCAACATTTTTGAAGAAAAGTTGAGGCTAGAAAGAAAAATGCAAGACCTACGGCAATGCATGATCCTTGATGGGTGGACTATGAACCTGGTTGTGGAGGAAGGGCTCACTCTACACCAGCTAGAACAGCAAAGACAACAGGAGGAATTGTTATGGAAACATAAGTCTAGGGTTCAGTGGTTAAAGGCGATTAAATGAACACGAAATTTTTTCATAATTCAATGGCATAATAATAGAATTTTCTCTATCATGGGGAATGATGGTGAATGTAAGACTCTACACTCAGAAATAGTGACCAAACTAGTACAATACTATAGGCACCTCTTAGCAAAAATTTCTTTCCGAAGGCAAGGCCAAATCAATAAGGTAATTATAGGGATCCCTAAAATCATCTCCAATGAGCATAACATGGCCTTGATGTAGCCGATCTCTTTTCAGGAAGTGGAAGAAGTCATTATGGGCTTGCCAAAGAATAAAGCACCAAGACTGCATAGATTTACCTCTGATTTTTACCGAGCATGTTGGTCGCTTATGGGGAAGGAGATTCATGGGTTAGTGGAGGAATTGAGACAAACTTAGTCATTATGGAGAGGCTTCAATGCGAACTTCATTACATTGGTACCTAAACAAGGTCGTTTGGAGGATCCCAGTGGCTTTTGACCCATTGCATTATGCAATGTTATTTATAAGATTATACCAAAGGTTATAGTCAAATGCTTAAAAACTCCACTCTCCAGTGTCATTTTGCGATAGCAATCAGGGTTTGTGGAAGGTCAACAGAAAATGGATGGCATCTTTGCAGCCCGGGAAATTATACATTCACTCAAAGTTAGGAAGAAGTCTGGTATGTTAATAAAATTAGATTTATTTAAAGCTTATGATCCTCTTAGTTGGGACTATTTACTCCACATTTTAGACGCTTTTGGGTCTTCTTGGCAATGGATATCATGGATTTTCTCACTCATAATCTTCACCTTTCCTTTTCATAATAGTCAATGGTTCCCCTTCTTCTACATTTTGGTCAACAAGGGGATTAAGGCAAGGGGGGGCTTTATCTCCCTTGCTTTTTATTCTTGCAATGGAAGGCCTAGGAATATTCTTAACACGATCATGCTCCAAGGGTATTATTAAAGGATTTAAATTGTTTGGAATTGCAAGTCACACATCAACAATTCGTTGATGATGTAAGTTTATTTGGATTACCAACATTACAAGAAACAAAAAAAATTCCAAAATATCATGCAAATGTTTGCGAAGATTTCAGGTACTATGATTAACAAGGAAAAAACCAAGGTCTTCTATTCCAATTGCAAGGACTCCATTGCTAATCACTTGACCCGGGGCTTGGAATTCATAAGAGGTTCCCTCCCAATACAATACCTGGGAGTACCATTAGTCGTTTATCTGAAATGCATAGGGTGTTGTCAGAAGTTAACAGAGAAATTGGGGAGAAAATTGCAAAATTGGATGTTTCGAGCACTTAATTATGCAAGTAGGTTAGTATTAACTAAGTCAATATTGCAGGTTATTTCTCTATACCAGATGACAACTATTTCACTTCCTAAAACCATAGGGAGTAAGTTCAGAACAATTTGGAGAGATTTCTTATGGAAAGGAGCAGATAAAGCAAAGAGATGGATGCTTGTCGGCTGGGGTAAACTCATTTTACCCAAATCTCAAGGGGGAATAGGGCTACGAGATCCGAATATCATGAGCACTACACTTGGAGAAAAAATATGGTGGCAGTGGGTCAAAGGAGGAGAACAGTTATGGATACAAATTTGGAGCTGAAAATATACCCAATTTTCGACACCAGAAGAAAGGTTGAGAGTTAATGAGACTCTTGTTGGGTCGAGCTATGGAATTGGGCTCAAGAGAGTAGAGAAATGGTTAATAAATTTGCTTTTTGGGACGTGAAATCAGGTAATAATGCCAATTTCTAGGACAAGGCCTGGCGACAAATGCCAAGTGTTGCACTAAAAATTGTCATCTTGACATTTTGCTATCTGTGTGAGTTCATTACCACTCATACTTTCCCCCTCTGCAAGTTTGAAGCATCAGTTCCTCATATCAAGCCTTGAAAGTAAGAGAAAAGCCCTCAAAATCCTTAAAACTCTGGTTCCGCACTTTCTCTTTGTATTACCTGCGGTCCCGCACCTGATGGTCAAGTCTCCTGCGCACCTGACCGCACTGTCTCTGTGTTAAAGGTGCAAACCCCTATAAAAGTTAAAAAGGCACAAGTATATTTTGAAAAACTCACTTTCAGTCATTTCTAGAAGCTTCTAGAAGGAATCTTGAGGTGGCAAGTTCGCTCTCTTAAGGTTCATGCATCCCTTACCTTAAGGAGCTAACCCCTTGATGTGAGGAGCTTATCTCTTTGAAGGAGGATTCTATCCCTTCATAGGTGGACTTGTAACCTCCTCCTCTGCACTATAAAAAGAAGCATTAGGCTGGTCACTAGGGAGGTTAGAAGCTGAATATTTTTTAGGTGAAATGTTGTTGGAACTTAGTCTTCTTTAGTTGAGTTTTTATGAGGAGAGATTACATACCTCTAAGATCTCATTTGGAAGAGTGCAAGGCTTGTCAAAGTAAAGGAAATTCTTGTTTCAGACCCCAGGAAGAGCTTGTTCAAAATCAAGGCTAAAAAGGTTGTAAGGTTCTTCTACTTCAAAGTTAATACAAATAAATTTGTTTTTCTCAATAAGCTGTTGATTCATGGTTTATTTTATGGATTCCTTGATCACCATAATAGACATGATTTATAATATTTACTATGTAGGTGCTATTTAATGTTTGCTTGTTTGTGGTTGTAGGTCTTTAAAGGTAACTCTTTTGAACGATTGGAGGTTAACTCTTTCAAATGATTGAAGGATGACTACTACGAACAAGCGTTGGATCTAAGGTAGGATCTTAACACCTTTGTAATATTTACTTATAAATCACATATGTCTAGAGAAATATAGGTTTGTTTGTCCATTTGTTGCTAGACTATCTTCTGATACTAGGGAGATTGTCCTTGTCTGCAAGATCGATTTATTCGGCCAATAGTATAGGCCCTCCTAGCCATAAGCACCCATCGTGCACCAGAGTAAGTAATTGATGCACCCAAGTTGTGTTGATAGTGGTGCGGTGATAATGGGGCACCCACAATAGGTTCAACAATCCAAATTCTCCACTCTAAAGATCCATTCCACCGTCTCTAGCTTGGTGACACTTGAGTCCGGGTAGTAGATGCACTTCATATAGTTGGTTGTCGCAAGGTGAGGGAATCGCTCATGGTGTTTCGGGTCCAAATCTTCCATCCTCAATAGGGGGATCCGTGCAAGGTTCAAACCTTCAAAGAAAACTTGCTTCGACAACAGGGGCATAGAAATGACAAACTTGTCTGAGTCTAGGTCCTTGGTGGCCTTTGCCTTCCCCTTGCACAAAGGGATATAGTCAGGCAACTTTGTAATGGGCTCCAATCCCTCAGCATTTATTTCCTTGGTGCCTTGTCCTTCCTCGACCTCCAAATCGACAACCCTCTCGAGCTGCTTATCTTTCTTCTGTTTTTGAGTTGCAGAGTGTTTTCTGGGCGATTCGCGCACCGACACCTACTTCTTCTATTTTTCCTTCTTCGATTTCTGGGTTTCTGTAATAGGGGTAGGATTCGGCCTAGGAGACCTCAGTGTTGTAGGCACATGAGCTAAAGCTTCCATACTTAGTACCTCCGGAGCAGCTCCTTAAGACGCGACATCTCCCCGAGTGCTCACAGTCTCAACAGGGTTTGGTCCTAACGTGGTTTCAAGGATGAATTTCTGATTCAACTTCATTAAATTGGAAAATGCAGGGCTCGCGACCAAATCCTCAAAAAATGAGCGGTTCATAAGAAATAAACAACACAACTCAAAAACTCTAAGGGTGAAAAGTTTTCTCTGTTGGACCGACACACGTAATTTATACAGGTTTTTGAATTCAAATCCGATTGTTCCCCCCAAAATCCAATCATTAATGCTGTTTTGGTTGCAGATATTCAAATATTTTGGCCTTAAATGCTGCCATCCTGCTCCTATTAACCATCTTATGGCTGTCAAATCATGAACAGTGACTCTAACAGACACTTTCTTGATGTGTTGCACGACACCTCCCTCCATAGCGCAACTACTTGCGTGCAACGTCTTATACTGCAACTTCACCATTTCCTGCGCAACTCGCTTGCCGCGTAGTCCTCCAACCTTGGAAGTGTAGTTTTTAGTCCCGCGCTCACTTGCAACTGCTTGGAGCACTAAGACTATCTTGCCGCCATATAGTCATTGTGTTGGATCCTTTGTATATGGCTTCAATTTACTTCCATTCACCCTTCCCAGAAAAGGTTCTCCATTCAGCTTCGCGAGCAAAATTGCATCTCCATCTGTAATATCTTTAATAATATATGGGCCCAGCCAATGCATCTGAAACTTCCCTAGAAACTTAGTGAACTTACTATCATATAACAATACCAAATCATTTACCTTGAACGTGCGCAGCTTGATGTGTCGATCATGTCATGCTTTTTCACGTTCCTTCTGTACTTGCTGATGGAATCCAACCAAAAATCTCTTTTTCAAGCTCCATCACCTGCACGAGCCGTTCTCCCAAGGCTTCACGATTTTCCGTACCTATGAAAGCTACTATGCGTAGACTAGGCATGATATATTCCATGGGCATCACATCTTCTACACCATAGACCAACGGAAAGGTGTTTGTTTCATCAGCTTTTTACAAGTAGTCTTGTACACCCATAGTACTGTAGGTACGCGCACATCCTAGTCGCATGTTCTCCAAAATCTTATTAAAGGCCTCTACTGTTCCATTAACTTGAGGATGATACAATGTGCTCTTCTGATGATAGAACTGGAACTCCTCAGTCAACGCGCTGATTGTCTCATTTAGGAAGTGCTTACCTCAATAACTCATCAACACTTTTGGGCAGCAAAATCTAGTTAACACATATTCAAACAAGAACTTCGTTGATGTAGCCCCTGTGCAATCCCTAACCGGTTGTGCCTCTGCCCATCTAGTTAGATACTACGTCGCAGTGATGATATAGCATGCACCCGTCTTCTTCCCTAGGGGCTAAATTGGCCCAATGAAATCAATTGCCCATTTTTCAAATGGCTACAATGATACCTGAGGATTCAGTGGCAACTTGTCCCTCCGCGATGGTCTACCCGTTCATTGACATGCATCGCATGCCCTACAATACGCTTTAGAATCTTTACGTAGCATAGGCCACCATAATCCTATGCGCAAAATCTTTTGTGTTGTCGCCTTTCCTGCATAATTTCCTCCCACAACCCCTCCATGAGCTTCAGTGAGGATGCTATTCCGCTCAAAATCTGGCACATATCGTCGCAATATCTTGTTTGCACCCATCTTATATAAATGTCCTGCAATTACTGAGAAATCCGCCGCACGTACTACTAGTTCCTTCTTTTGCTAACTTTTATACTCCTCCGGTGCCATCCCTGTAGTCAAAAAGTGAATAATATCTGCAAAGTAGTTATCTACTATGCACATCGTGAAGAGATGTGCATCGAGAAACCTTTCCTCCAAATTAGTAGGCTCCTCTCCTATCTCAATCCGCGACAGATGGTCATTTCCTGCATTCAACTGTCCTGGATTCACAATCACCTCAAATTCATACTCCTGGATTAGTAGAAACCATCGGCAGATCTCCCCCCCCCCCCCAACACATGCTTATTGACCAGGTATTTCAAGGTAGAATGATATGTGTACATTTTGAAATGTCCGCCCACCAGATAGTGCCTAACTTTTTGAAGTGCGTACACCATAGCCAATCATGCGTGCTTTGTTGTTGAGTAATTCTTCTCAGCCTTCGATAATTTCCTGCTCACGAAGGCTATAGGGTGATCCATCTCTCCTTCACCAGATTGTGTTAGCGATGCTCCCAACGCAATGCAAGAGGCATCAACATGTATATGGAATTCCTTCTTCCAATCAGGGAAGACTAAAATCAGCATAGTGACCATCTTTTCCTTCAAAACATCTAAACTACGTTCACATTATTTATCCCAACATAATGTAGCATCCTTCTTCAGCAGTTTCTCCATGGATGCAGTAATCTGAGCATAAGCCTTGATGAACTTCTTGTAATATCTTGTATGCCCGAGTGTTGCGCGCAACTGTTTGACACTTCTTGGGGCCTCCAAATTCACTATCACCACGATCTTGGCAGTGTCCACCATCAATCCTTGCTTGCACACCACATGACCCAACAAGATCCCAAATGAGACACATAATAGACACTTCTTCAGATTCAACACGATCTGGTATCTGCGGCACATATCTAACATTAGCCGTAGAGTTGCTACATGGTGCTTCACTAAACTGAACATTGTCCAGTCATCAAAATACACCTCCAAGAACTTATGAATGAATTCCTTGAATGACGTTATCACTACGCGAGAGAATATTGCAGACACATTCTTGAGTCCAAATGACATTACAGTATACTGGAAACAACCCCATTCTGTCACACAGGTTGTTTTGCTCCTATCCTCTGGCGCGATCTTGATCTAATGGTACCTAGAAAATCCATTAGTGAACAAGTAGGCCTCCTACTCTCCAACATTGTATAATACCTCATCTGTAAATGATGTCGGAAAAAGATCATGGACGCAGGCATCATTAAGCTTCCTTAGATCTACACAAATCTTTATTTCTCCTTTCTGATTCTTCTCTTGAACTACCATCAGGCTCACCTAATCAGATTCTTCCACAGGTTCGATGATGCCTGCTTATAGCATCTTATCCAACTCCAAGTGAACCTTTTCCTTGTATTTTGGATTAAGGTGATACGGCCTCTGCTTAATACGATTCACATCTAGTTTCAAAGTGATTTTCATCACATCCATGTCGCCTTTGATGCCCTTTAGGTCCAAAAAATTTGTAGGAAAAAGATCCTGGTACTCGTGGAATAACTCAACAAATTTATCCATTGTGGCATCATCCCAGTAATCCCCAATCTTCGAAAATTTTGGTTCTGCTTCAGTACCAATGTTCACTTGCTTGGTTTTCAACGGCGCGATGATGTCCGGGTTTTCTATTCGCAGACCTTTGACCTCGTGATGGCCTTCTACTTCTGGAATATTAATATTTCTTGGATCTTCATCCTCCCCCTCAATGGTCACATTATAGCATTCCAGCGCATGGTGCAACTAGGTGCTCCAATCTCGTTGAACCCACTCCAAAGGTTCCTGCGGAATTCTAAAGGTCACTGCCTTAATCTCCTGCATGGCTTCATCAATACTCTTGAACCCATCTTCAAAACTAAAGGTCATTAAGAATCCTTCCCTTAATATATCCTACTCTGCGATGCCATGGTAGAGCTCTATTTCCATATGCAAATTCATAGGAATTGTATCCAAAGAATGACAGAATAAGTGCACCCACTCCGACTGCGGCTCTAATCCATAAGCTTTAGCCCACTTCGCTATATGATTGTGCGGATCATTTCTCCCATCGTATTTCTCAGTGAGTTGAACTTTAGGATGACCAAATCACAACCTCATCATCCTTTTGTAATCTCACCATCCATCAAAGTTATCCTTGTGCGTACCCCACCATCGTGCCAGCGTAGTGTGCAAGGCCAAATCCAGTGCTTGGAAGTGATGATCCTCGGGGTCTTTTCATTCAAAAGCATCCAAAAAATTATCTATGTCAGTTAATCCATCATAATAGGGTAAATTTCTTACCTCTGATGACTCACAGTGCAGAGATTTAGCCATCTTGTTGCAGCACAACATAGATACTTCTTGCAACCTATTTTGCCAGTGCTCCAACTCTTCATTTGAATCTGAGGTACAAGAACTTTCCCAGTCCCATGCAATCCATCCATCAGTTGTTGGATTAATCTAGTCTTGATCTCGTGTTGTTATTTTGTAGATCTGATCCAAGTCATCATCACTTTCTTCATAGTCGTGGAACAATTCAGTATAACGCTGTCCTTTTTCAGGATCCAATAGTACTACAACCCGAAGCGATTTCCTCTCAAACGACATTTTCCTCTTCTTCAAGTTGATGACTCCATTCATATCTATGGCCCAATCAATTCCAAGGAGCGTGGGGCATGGATTGTTGTCATCAACGATATCTATTACTTTGAAATCAGCCAGCACGCTCACACCTTCTATATCCACCGTTACTCCATGTAGTCGTCCCATAGGGATTATCTTGTGTTGGTTTTCCATTCTAAGCTGGATCGGAGACCACTACAGTGCAGGTCTCCCCATTCTCTCCCATGTCTGTTTAGGAAAAATGTTCGCGTCAGACCCCAGATCTAGAATGACCTGGTCCATCTCATAATCTCCTATCTGCGGGTGAGTCGCATCTCGCGCCCTGTTCTTGCCTTATGTTTGCCAATTTTTCTTACTATGTGGTGTCCATTAGGAGTGTTTTCTTTGCTAGCTCATTTACTTATTAACTCCCACAAGCCCTTCACAGCTTTACTATCACGTAGAAGTTTCATGCAGGTCTCCAAGAACGTGGTAAGTACAAAGGGATCAACCTCTATAGGCACGCTGGTTTCTGGTAATTTGTTCTGACTTCCTGAGGTAGATGCCTCAATGAATATTTTCTTGGCTTCCATAAATGTTTCCTTTGCACGCTCCATATCGAACCTAACTTCCTTCTCTGGGGACTTGCAGACCCATTCATTTTCTTCAGGCTGTTTTCCCTTATCATCCCTAGTTGTGAGCCCACTTCTCAGCACGATATTCACATTCAGATCTTCCTCGCGGGGCTCAAATCTCATCATTTGTAAGTTCTACGTAGGTTGCTAAGGCTGCGCCTTTTTCTCCTGCATCTTAACTATCAACACAGGGCATTCTTCTATAGTGTGGTAAAACTGGCTGTAGTATTGACAGAACAGGCGTGTCTGGTTTTGACACTCCCGCGCATAATGCCCTGGTGTTCCATAGTTATATAAAATAACCTAACCACAACCTCTACCAGGTCCTCCTCCTCCTTGGCCCTATCCTCATCCCTAATATCCTCCACGCGCTCCTCTGATGCCTTGATCCGGAGGCCAAGTTTCTGCTTGCATTCAGTAGGTAGGAATTCTTTCCATCATTAGTTCATAACTACGACAGTGGCACTCATCATGGTCCACTGATTTTCAGAAGTTGCAGAACAACTCTTGTGGTGCCTGAACGAACTTTTGAAGTAAATGAAAATGATCCATTACATGTTTTGCAGCCACCTAACAAATTGCGTACCATAGCGCGGCCCCTGCACTTGGTCCTGATGGATCTTCTAGCTTCAGGGGAATTGGTCCCCCTCCTGTGATATAGTTCACAAATACGAGATAATGGTCTTTATCATGCCCCTAGCTCTTACATTTCAGGCACCAGAATTCCTCATGCACCTCGAGTTTAGTCTCCTTCTCTTTCTTCAAGCTCTGCAATTCCAAGCAGAGGTTCTACAAATGCGAGTGAATCTGCTATACCCCTAAGGTTGCATCCTAAATAGGTGTCGCATGTAATCTCATTGTGATTTCCATGGCTTCTGCCTAAGTTCCTATCTTCTGTTGTGACAAAGCAATCCTCACATGGGGCAAAAGTGAGGCTATGAACCAGTCGTGGTGCTGACCATCTGTGAGCTGCATATTAGCTTCACGGATCGCACACTTCAACCTTTGATCTGACTCCCAAGGTGTTTCATCAACCTTCATCGTGATTTCCTTAAATCCAACCACTGACTACGAGTCAGACTTAGGCTTACTAAATTCTTTGTTTAAATCATCCTTAGTTTCTGATAACGTTGCTACAAGATGACTGCACAATACTTAATATACCATGTCAGTGCACGATCCCGCAGAGCAGTAATAAACTGAGCATTCTTTATGTTGTCTTCAGTGATCTACTATGCGGTCCACACAACATTAAAAAAAAACCATAACTGATCTATATCTTTGCTCCCTATAACCTTGAAAATTGGCAGCTTTATTGAATTTGACATGTTGAATGGTGGTGGTGGTGGCAGAGGTGTGGGCGAAGGTGTATGCTGTGGAGGTGAAGGTGGGGATGGAGTGGATGGATGATGTATCTGTAAAAAACCTTATCTTATCAACTATAAAACACTTCGTGGTGAGGCCTATACCGTTCCCTCATCGTTGCTCAAAGGAGGTCCAATCAACGGGATATATTCAGGACTTGCTTTCTCTCGATTTCTAAAGATTTTTCCACTTTGCGTAGCTCAAAACATCAAGGCAATGACATAACCTATTTCTCACACAAGAGAATCTTAATCCAAGTATTCAAAGATCTCAGGTAATTACCTCACGGTCCCTTGAAGAAGTTCTACTCTGCTTCGCTGTAGCTGACCGAGGTATCAACCACAAACTTTATAGCAAATCCTCCTATAATCTGATCGAGCCAATGGTCGACAACGCATGTGATCTTGTCTTCATAGGATTCTGTCGTGGCCAACAACAACCCCCCCTTTTTCATTTAAGTGTTTGTCCAAAATGCGAAATGAATGGGGACCCTAGTTTAATTTTGAGAAAAATCAAGTTTTCCTTCTTCAAAATAAGGTTACCATCGTAAGCTTAGAGAGGTCTTTCGAATATTTTTAACCTAAGTCTACGATAAGGTAAAGGTCTTTAAATATTGCATTACAAAAAGATAGGAAATGCCTTCATTCCCTTATAATATTGATATGTGCAAGAACCCCATGTTAAGCCTAACGTCGCATCGCAGTAAAGTAATGCTCATAAGAAAAAACCTCAAGATCTGTCGATCTGCGATAACACCGATTACAAGATCGCATATCGCAAAAATAAACTGGCAATACTTAACAAGCATCAAACTTCTGCGACCTGCGATGTTGCGATTGCCGCAATGGCGCAATCTTCAGTCTTGCGATTTGCGCGACTTGCGATGGCACGATCTTCAATGTAACGTAAGCAAATCATGAATCATTTAATCACGAATCCTCTGGGCGCGCCATTCAAAGAAAAGCCACTTACCATAATCTGACCCCAGATCATGCGCTTTTAATGATAGTAAAAGGATTAGTTGTCAATTATTAAATGCAATGAAGACACGTGCTTTTCTAAAGAATTATTTCACGTAAGGTGGCATATTTGGTATATCTGTTGCATTTAAAACTCTCCCATCACCTTTCTCAATCAGTCATTTCCACTTCGCTCGTAATCTGCAGGAACTAAGGGTCAAGAAGATTCAAAAGCCGAACGCAGGAGCAAATGGGAAAGAAACATAAAGCCCAAGGCTCTGAGACGAAGGAAAAGGTGAAGGACATGGCGCCCTTGTATACAGACACTGCATGCAACAGGGACGCAGGAATTTTGACCTGGGAAGGCATGTATAGGCTGTTGGAGGAAGAAAATCCTAAAGTAATGAAGGTTGATAGCGCTGCGGGATCAAAAAACTCTTCCGAGACATCCTTAGAAGAGCTAGCATGTTCATTTCTTCATCAAATAGTAGCTAGACCCAAAATTTTTCCATATACAGATATGATCAGATGGATACTTGACAATGCAGAGTTACAAGGCAGACAATTCAAAGTTCAGGGACATGGTCTCATAGGATCATTCACCGCGCAAGACTTAAAGCTTATGTATAATCTTCTTGAGCCTCAGACGACCTACAATACACAATTTGTCAAGAAATTTGCAGCAGAGAACCCAAACCTGGCAGAAACCACTAAAGAATGGACCAGAAGAGAGGAGTTGCTAAAAAGGGACAAAAACGCCGAGCGTTCTTATCGACTGTGTAAATGAGAATTTACACAGAGCCAACTTAATCACAGAAACCACCCCGGGGTACCTACCAAACAAGTCACCAATGGAGGCAAAATGGAAGCAGAAGGCGCAAGAAAAGGGAAAAGCGATCCAGGCATTGAACAGGTTGAATTGGGAGTGTTACTGGGCATACTTAGTCAAGCCACACAGTCAATGGATGACTGTGAAATGCATCATAAACTCAGCTGAGAAAGTAGTGCCAGCTCTCATAGATTCTGTTTT